>MJUU01011729.1:136849-150583 GCA_002080025.1 Modiolus philippinarum
TGCATATGCGCATTTCGACAACTTATGTCTCTTCAGTGCAGATAAAATCTAAACATTTGGAAGACCATAAATTCAAAGATGTTTAAAAACTGAAAGAGAACAAATAACCAATATGATCTAAACATAAAGCAAAAATTAGCTAAGGACAGAGCTTTGCGTGAGGGAGATACTCCTTAGTTTTCATCAAAATTTACAAAAATTTAGATATTTTAAGGTTCCAAATAGAATCGGTTTTCGGGTCAGCACCGAAGTACTGACTACTGGGCTGGTGAATACCCTAGGGGACTAACAGTCCACCAGCAGTGGCATCGACCAAGTGGTAAATACGATGCGTATTAAACTAACGCGTATTAGTTTTTGGATTACTCAAAACGTATCTGTTACGTTGCATTCACACGTAATACGTATCGAATGTACATCGAAAACGTTTTCGATACGTATTTGATGCGCATTATAGGTTAGAAACCACCAATTCATTTCTTTAACATTTTCAACTGAAATTCCCCATATTCAAATCTCTCTGGACAATTTATCTTAAGTTTAACCTGTATGAAACCATATATTTTCCGAAAGGTGCACATCTCGTCAACATCATATCAAAATTTCAGCATACCTTTAAAGCCTTCCAAGAGAGTTCCGAATGTTGGAAAAACCCTATCTATAAATATACACCATTACGACCAAAACATTACACATTCATAGTATACCGGAAATCCCCTATAATAAGTATCCAAAGGATCATTCTAGTCAATTAACCTTTGTCTCAAAATAAGCCTGATACATCAATGTTAAAATGGGTGTATCATTTATTTCATTCCCACATTTATTTTTAAAGGTGCATGAATTCAAAGTAATATTTAGATTCAAAAAGATCTATTTTTTCATTTGTTCTTAGTGCTGATTGGCTGAATTGGTGGTTTGACACCTTAACATCATATGAAAACATTCCCCAGTGTAATTGCTGCACTTTTTCATGTTTTTTAGTTAATTTCCAAATTGTATACAGAAAATAACATCCTTTTCCAAAGTTTTCCCTCCTTTTTATCACTATTCAAAAAGTCACAGATTTTGTGTTTTCAGTGCTTTGATTTAAGCACAATCACTCATAGATGTTAAACATGGACACAAAACCAAATATACTTCTTTTATTTAATGAATCTCTACCCATGTTTAATACTAAGCACTTAGAGTATTTTTTCTATCAAAATAAAGCTGCAAATGTTCAAAGCTACCTTTCAAATTTTGAAATTATGCTACAAAATGTCACCCTCCCCCCAATTTGTGAAGGTGCTTCTGGGGTAAATCTTTGGACTTGAAATGGTCTTTACTTTGGTTATGGTCAGACAAATAGCATTTGAAATACAGATATTGATGCAAAAAGATCAAGAAGACAGAGGAAAACCATTTTTTTAGCTTATGAAGAATATTAGGTTTGTGAGTTAACTGAAAAGCCCGATATGAATAAGTACAATGATACTATTAAAACTACTGAAAAGCAACCCAAGTGCATTTATTTTCCTTCGGGTGATTAAATATATAATATATAAAGAAAATAATATTATAATATAAATGCAAATTTATGAAAAGTGTTGCAAATTCAAAATCTTGTCCCAAAATCAGATAATAAAATTTTGACTTGGCTCTTGTTTGGACACTGTGGACCCCAAAATGACAATTTTTTACTGTTTAGTAGAGAAACAACATGATATTTTTTATTCCCGAGGTTCATGTTTACATCAAACTACAAAACTAAGCACCATTCCTGCTTTAAAAAATTATTGTATACAAATCAGACAGATTTTTATATGAGGCATCTCAGTCAGAGTTGTCGTTTTTGTTCGAGACACCGAAGACATGAAATTTGTCAACATTGAACATTTATTCAAAACAGTGGCAAATTCCTGTGAAAAATCAGCCTACATTTGATGTTTTCAAACTTTTTTACATAGCTAACCCTTCTAATTTGCACAAGATCATGAAAATGGCATAAAAATGGCATTTTAGTGTCAAATACCAAAATATTACATAACGACTGTTTTTGGCCAAAATTGTGGCACCAGCTTGCTAAAAATTCATCATACATACATGTTTTGCATCAATTTATGCTATTAACAACTCTTTATGACATGTTTCAAAATTTTCGCACATTTTGTGTTAAGGTTAGAAACCACCAATTCATTTCTTTAACATTTTCAACTAAAATTCGCCATATTCAAATCTCTCTGGACAATTATCTTAAGTTTAACCTGTATGAAACAATATATTTTCCGAAAGGTGCACATCAAAATTTCAGCATACCTTTAAAGCCTTCCAAGAGAGTTCCGAATGTTTGAAAAACCCTATCTATAAATATACACCATTACGACCGAAACATTACACATTCATAGTATACCTGAAAACCCCTATGATAAGTATTCAAAGGATCATTCTAGTCAATTAACCTTGGTCTCAAAATAGGCCTGATACATCAATGTTCAAACTGGTGTATCATTCATTTCATTCCCACATTTATTTTTAAAGGTGCATGAATTCAATATATTTAGATTCAAAAAGATCTATTTTTTTCATTTGTTCTAAGTGCTGATTGGCTGAATTGGTGGTTTGGCACCTTATATGTACGTCTGAACGCGGCATCAAATTCGTAAAAAAAGGTCGTTGTTTATCAGGAATTGTTTTATTTCCATAGCTACACACATTTACTTGGTGTGAAAACCATGTTGAACCTCGAAGGCCCGTACCTTCCGATACCAATAAATTAAAAATACAAGTATTTTTTCAGTTTTGAAGCAAATTTGAATAATTGGCAATCCATTGGCAATCAACGATTTTTTTTTATCATATGTTAAAAAAACTATATTGTATTATTTAAAAGGGTATTTTTATTTAGTATACATGTATTAGTTGTCTTGCCCGATGCAATTTATAGGTATTTTAAACAAATAAGATCAAAAACAAAAATTATATGGCATTCAAATGCGTATTAGAATTATCTGCGTTCACATGGTCTTTTAATGCGTTTCGGGAACGTTTCAAGAAAACGTATACCTGATGCGTTTTCGAAATTACGTTACATCTGAAACGTTTCCAAAGCGCATTAAAAATGTTATGACGTGTGAACGCAAAATGCGTTTTCGAAACGTTTCGAAAACATTTTCGAGGCGTGTTAAATGTCCATGTGAACCCGGCATAATATTCAATTGTAACCACATGGCAACCTTAACCTGTTAAGTATGGGATATGTATAGTATGTGTAACTACAATCAGTAACAAAAAGAAATGCTACTTTAACATGGTCTCGTCTTAATACCGAAATAATAATAGAGGTTACAGAAGTCATTGAGATTCAATCAAAAACAAAACTAGATATAGATATCAGAGGTAGATATAATGATTACTCTAGAGATATCAAAAAAGGATTGGATAAAGACAAATTTTCCTCTCAATAATTTGTTAGAAGTTACTACGCACTTCAGTATACTACACTCTCCGTTTCCTGATATCCGTTTTTATCGGCGATATGCACATTTTTCTCTTTGATCTTACCGACTGATATTTTCAGTATCTCCGTACTAACCCGAAACAAGAAAATATCAGGCAATGACGTCAAGAATATGACGTTATAACTCTTATGGCGTTACCAATTAGAACAATAATGGTAGTTTTAAAAGTCTCATCAGAAAATACCACTAGTATCACAACCCGTCCTGTCAGACTCACCGCAATACGGTGAAATTTTTCTGTCTCGACCTTCATAAGTACTATTATTCCATATAAATGCGTCTTCTTTTCGATGTCTGTATATTTGATACACTACTCGTCTTTAGTTAATGAAAATTCTTCTTGCTTGCAGTGGGACCGTAGCTCTGTATGTCCTTTTTAAATATTTCTTTTATTTGAAGGACCGTAGGTATGCAACTATCAAAAAATCAGCACAATGACCATAAAGGCAACGGTTGCTCAGCTAACTTCTTTCATGTATCCTCAAGAACAATTATTAAAGGAGTTTGTTCTAAATATTAACGCCATATCAATCAGTCATTATATTTTTTCAGCTTTGAACTCACCTGTTTTCGGGTAAGATGATATAAATAATAACTATTGGAAATATAAAACTATAGCATTTCTATTCTATGTTTATCAGGACATCTTCAATAATGAAATTACTTAACAAAACGTGGATTTTTAAGAGGTCATTTGTAAAATTAGGAAACGATAGAAAAAAATTAACGAATAATTTACTTAACAAACTATTTTTCCTCTACCCACTCCAATTTTAATTAAACCACAGGAGTTTTCATTTATTATGCATATGGCGAAAAAAATCTTTGCACGATTTCTTCTTTCCAAAAATCATTTGTTAACATTCCTTTTTAGTAACTTATAAAGCAAATAAAATCATATTTGAGAAAATTATTTCAATCATTGTATTTCTATACTTTATACGAAAAAGTCCCAATACGATGAGTACGATGAACTTGTAAATAAATAACAAAATAACGAAGTCACTGTTAATTTAGCTTGTCTCTCTAGTGCAGATAAAATCAAGACATTTGGAAATCTATAAACCGAAATATGTGTAAAAGCTGATAGAGAACAAATTACCAAAACGGATAGAAATAGCAAAGCAATAAATCAGCCAAGAGGGAGATATACCTTAGTTTTGAACAAAAATTTGTAAAATTTAGATATTGTTAGTTTCCAAATAAATCGTTTTTCGATCCAGCACCGAAGTACTGAAGTACCGAAGTAAAATGTTCTAACAAAGCTTAATTCTCCGGTAATACATGAAATGTGAAATGGGGTACCTCGCATGTGAAGACAACACAGACGGAAAATTGTAAAGGAAATCAAGAAACACAATGAACCATAGCTTTATTATGGTGGAGAACCTGGTACCTATGGTATTAATATGTTAGTAGATAGATGCTTGTTGCATAAACAACAAAATACCGAAGTTACTGTTAATTTTTTTTCGTATATGTGCATTTAAACAACTAATGTCTATTCAGTGCAGATAAATTCAAAACATTTGGAAATCCATAAACCGAAATATATGTGTTAAAGCTGACAAAGAACAGCTTACAAATATGATCTAAAAGGAACACCAAAATCTGCTATGGACAGAGCTATGCGGGAGGGAGATACTCCTTAAGTTTTAACAAAATTTTCTTGAATTTAGATATTGGAAGTTTTCAATTAAAATCTGTTTTAGGACCAGCATTTAAAGTCTAAATTTGCTATTTTTTCTTCATTATTATAATATTGTACCCAAATTGCCATTGATGTTGTATCGTCATTCTTATCACATTAATGTTTACTTAAAATGTCATAACACATGCAATGCAATTCATATTTTCTTTTTTTTTCAGGTGAATATATCCCCCAAGTCAAAATTTAACTCAACCAGTGTCATTAAAGATATCTTCTTTTATTTTGTTACTGTTGTAGTTATTTATTATGATTGTATTTGTCAACATGTCGATCCATTTTCGTTTTTCATATTAAATTCATGTATATTATTTTAACGATTCGGATCAAATCAATTTTTTCATAACAGAATAAGTGCTTGGTCTACAACGAGTATCAAATGGACAAAATCTATAAACAGATTCAATTGCAAAAAGTCTGAAAATAGGAGAAAACAGTAAACACTTATTTATATCAGCTGGATAAGATGGATATCTTGATGGACAAGAAAAGGAAACTGCATTACGTTATAAGAAAAACCAATATCAGCTGATGACAGTGATTTGTCCAATGAAAGTAATTCTTAGTTTGATATAAATTAAAATGTTCAAATATTTCGAATAATCGATTTTCGGACCCGAACTAAAGTAATTGACATGATATCATGTAGAACTTGCAGTCCACAAGTAGATGGCCCAATGGTAGAAAATCAAATTAAAGCCCCCTGATTGTAGTAAAGTAAATGAGAACCGAACAGTCAGGCTAAAACAAATATTCCAAGGACAATGACAACATGGGAAAAACAAAGAAACAAAGATATAACATTAGCACGGCACAGCAAAAAAAAATAAGGTACAATTTGTATTTTGTAAATAGTCACATTGACAACTTTCGCCTCTCCAGCGCAGATACGAATCAATCAGTTAGAACATCACAAAATAGACATAAAGTATTTAAGATCTGAAAGACAACATAAAGTCTTATGGATTTGCTTCCGTAACGAAACAACTACTGATTGCAAATAAAAATAACAAAAGGAATAGGCAAAAGCTTTATAACCAAATTTTTTATAAACAACACCACATGACTCGTCAATGATCTGAATATCATCTACAGATAATTTCTTACGCCATTTCATTGCAGTTGCAACACCATCCCTTCGGAATACACCAAATGTCTTCTCTCTGGCATTTTTTAACTTGCCTAAGTATGAAATTCCTCTGATGAAGTTTTTCGAAGTTGATAAACCTAGAAAACTGTTTATTTCTTTTATACTTTTTTCAGGGTCTTTCACAATTGCTTCGTAAGCTATTATGAATATTCGGTTTCGATATATTGCTTTTAAGTGGAATATAGCTTTTGAATCCATGTCCATTTTACGGCATAACCCATCCGCTATTTGTTTTACAGAACCCATAGTAACATTCCAGTCCGGTATATATCTAAGTTTAAGTCTCGAATTTATAATTCCTCTTGGGTCCCGAAATAGGTATACAACCTTCAACTTAGAATGTGATGCCAACAACTCGAATACAGAATCACCAGTAATTCTTAACACTTTGGCCACACGAGTTTTTGAACGTTGACAGTTTTGCTGAAGCAGCAAGTTTTTGTTATGGGCATATTCTGGTAAGTTCCATGATTTACCTCCTTTCTGTCTATGCCAATTAGATACATATAAATCTGTAAACGTGTCCATACTGCAGGCATATAAAGATCTTATTTTCTTAAGGTAATCTTTTGTTCTGGGTGTTCTTTGGTATCTGAAAGGTAGAAGTATAATGTAATTTTCTTGAAATGTGAAAGGTAAAGTAAAGGTAAGTCAAACACGGAAAAAAACATATTTCATTCCTTTGATATCCAAAAGGTAAAGGTGAATATACTGATATTTCATTTTAGCCGACGTAGATTAAAGGTAACCTCGAATTATACACATTTTATTCCTTTGATATCTTAAAAGTTACGTTGAATGAAGATACAAAGAATAACTGATAGGTCATTTATTGATATTACTTTCTACACTTTACACAACTTTCCCACACATTTTGATTAAATCTAATGTGTGACAATTTATCAAATGGTCTTTTAAATTTTTTGGTCTTCAACTGTGTCAAAAATCACGAATTCCTCTCCACTATTACTTATAACAATCAATAATTACATTTCACGCATATTCATTTGAATTCCGTCAATTTGATAGGTGAACATCAATCACGTGGCATATCAATGTTAAGTTGCAATTCCCATGAAACACATTTGATCACATGTTCACGTGATGTTGATTTGTAAAAATAGAATCCTAATGTACATGATGTACTTTCCTGTAAATAAATTGTGTTTTCTTACATTTCGGTTAAAATGTAATTATTAGAATTGAATGCATTATCTTGAAGTTTCATAGGGATTATGAAAGTATGGACCGGGCACACATTTTCAACATGAAGCGCTATCGCGTTTCATTAAAAATGTGTTTCGGTCAATACTTTCATAATAACTTCAAAATAATGCATTCAATTCTTAACTGTTCTTGGAAATGTAATGATATGATTAAGTCTGTTCTTGGACATGTAATGATATGATTAAGTCATTGAATTTCTTGCAAAACAACACTTAAGTTTGTTTTGGCATCGTTGATCAGACTGACTAACACTTACTGTGACAAAACCGGACTTTTCACACTGGCAGTGTGACGGGTGACACGCCTGGAGCAGATCATGCTTACCCTTCCGAAGCCCCTGATAATACCTGATAATAGTTTTTGAAGGGGTTCAAACTGATAGTGCTTAAGTTACCGGTATGTGGCGTTCTTGTTCTGTTTTGTTTTTGTCATACTGTCCCAGTTTGTGCTGTATTCGACTTGATTTTTTATTTATGATTTTAGAATTACCCCTTCCCTCATTCTTGCTTCGGTATTCGTTTGCCGATGTATTATCAACAGTTCATGATGGTATTCCATTAGAACAAATTATGCACCTCTCATTGCAGATCTTTTTCTGTTCTGTCATGGATGGGACTTCGTGTAAAACATTACAAAATGGAACCGTACAAAACAGTCATAAACGTATTTCAATTTTTAATGATAACAGCAGGTACATTGACGATATCCTTACTTTTGGCAATTGCCAGTATTAGTTTATGTCGACATTATGTACCTACAAGAATCTGAAACCTTATAAAATAAACAGTGTTCCTGAATACTGCCATTTTCTGCATTTAAAAATCATCATTGAATCTGGTAAAATAAAAAAATCAAAAATTTATGATAAAAGGGATGCTTTTGATCTCACTATTACTTATTTCCCTTTTCCTGACTTCCATATACATCTTTCTCCATACTATTGGGTGTTTATTTTTCAACTGGTACAATTTGGACGCGAATAACTTAAATAAGAGTAACCTTACTTTCACATTCAAATTTTGACAACAAGGTTGCAAATTTCATAAATTACTGAATACTTTAAAAAAGTTTTACAGAAGATTTGACCATTTGATATCAAAATGTCGAATGACTCGCACACGGCTCATTACCTTAGAGCATTTCTCATCCTCGATTGTACAGAAATGTTGTAAAATATGCCAGAATCTGATAAAAGAAAACAGAAACACTGGAACTTAAATTCTTTACATAAAAAGTGGATTTCTACAGGATATTCTTCACTTCAAGTAGCTTTGAGATCTAATGGTTTGAAGATGTCCCACTCATACTGCCGATGTGTACTGAAGTACCTGATGACTATGAAGCCTTTCGGGAAGTTTTGAGCTTAATTTTTTCTTCCGTAGTGCGAAAGTTTTTTTTTCCTAGCAGACTAGACACTTTGAGCTAGCAGGAAGATAAGTGGTGAGCACTCTTTGACCCGTCTTTCTAAATTACGTTTTGTTTTAATTTTTTAAGTTTCCAGATAAAAGTCTTGGGGCTAGTAGTGTACCTGTAATGGATTTAGTGCTTATGTCTATTGAACTATAGGGGAATGGTAAAGAGGTTTTGGGTACCTATAAATCGGTGAAACACTATTGGTAGCTTTTGCTAGTGCCGGTACCAAGTCCGGATATCCATATTTCCTATCGTTACGTTTGTCTCTTGTCTTTCATTTGTGTTTTAGCGCAGTTCCATTGTGGATTGTGGCCTGTAATTGTAATTTTCGGCCATTGTTGGTGTTAACTGTTAACCTTTGTTCTTGAATCAGCTACATATACATAAAAAACAACGTACCTACATAATATGCTATTCATTTCACATATTTTATCGTTATGGAAGTAGTGAAGATCACTGTTGGAAGTCCAGAGTGGTTCGAAGAAGTAAAACGTGTCCATATTATGACCAAGAATATGACCCACGTATGAAGAGCCACCTCTTGCATAACCAAACAATTGAATGTCTACTCTCCCGTCAGTGAAGTTCGTTTGTAATATGTGTCCTCCATTTTCTGTAGATGTAGATCCCTTTTTGCCATCACCTAGGAAATTCACCACAGTAAACTTAAAATTCAAAAATAAACTTTGATGATATTTATAGGCTACATAACAACGGCAGTAGAATACCGAAGGAACAAGGGAAGCGATGACTACAAACATCGAAGTCCAAAGACATGGCAAAAACGGTAACAGATAAAAACAAAGACAAAACATGGACGTGAGACAGCTACAATGCACGGAAATAAAAAGATAACATTAAGAACTAAGGCACTCATAGTGTGAACTCCCATGAAAACCGGGAGTGACATCAGGTGCTCCGGAAGGGTAAGCATGTCCTGCTCCACTAGCGACACCCGTCACACTATCAGTGAGGTATATATTGTTTACTATTAAATGAAGTAAGGGAAAGTTTATAGGGTGAAATAAGTTACACAGAATTAACTTTGGCTGTTAATAAGATCAAAGAATGGAAAAAAGCCCTTTTCAGATGGATTTACTAATGAATTTATAATTTTATTCTTTATTGATATTGACAACTTTTTATGCAGGTCGTTAAATTTTGGTTATACTAGGGGGAAATGCCTGTCACACAAAAAGCATTATAACCTGTATCCCAAAAGACGGTAAACCGTGACAGTACATGAAAAATCGGAGACAAATAACGCTTTTGAATTTTATATATAAATTGGCCTCTAGCTGTATTTCTGAGCGACTAAAGTCTGTGTTACCCGCCTTAATAGATAAAGACCAAACTGGTTCCATACCAGGTAGATGTATTGGTGAAAACACCAGAATAATATGTGATTTAATGAACTATACCGAGTCAAACGAAATTCCAGGTATTCTCCTTCTCATAGATTTTGAAAAAGCTTTTGCGTCTATTTTATAGTCCTTTATTGATTAAGTCTACATTTCTTCAATTTTGGAAATTTTATAAAACATTGGACATCAACTTTTTTTATAAAAATATACAATCTTCAGTTTTTCAAAATAAGCATGTCTCAGATTTTTTTATATTCAAAGAGGTTCTAGACAAGCTGATCCTTTATCTCCATATATATTTATATTCTGTGCTGCAATTCTTAGTATTCTTATGCAAAAAAAGAAAATAAAATGTTCCGGGTGTAGAATTGACTATTCTAAGGATATAATTTTGCAATATGTTAATGATACTGCTCTCATTTTAGAAGGTTCTCTAGACTCATTGGATGCACCTCTTCGCTTACTTAAAAAATACGGAGAAATGTCAGGCTTTGATATGAATTTGGATAAGACAAGGGTTGTTGATTGTGAAGAAAAAACATAAACAGGGTTCTATTTATGGGAAGTGGAGCTTGAAATGGGGTTCTACATGTAGCAGGTTTACCCTTTTAGGAATTTAATTCTTCGAAGACACGGAACACCAAACTCAAAGAAATTGAAAATATGATTCAATCATGGTCAAACCAAATCTTGTTTCCTACTGGAAAAATTACAATAATCAAAGCATTAATTATATCTAAACTTGATCATTTGGTCTTGTGTTTACCAAATCCAAAACATACATATATTACATCAGTTTGAAAGTCTACTATTTCAATTTATTTCGAAAAATAAACCGGAAAGGTTAAAAGAGAAGTTCTATGTCAAATAAATGAAAATGGGGGTCGAAAGATGTTCGATAAATATTATACAATTATAGGACCTAGGAAAAGCTTATCGACCGAGCATGAAATCCGAGGTCGATATGCTTTTCCAGGTCGATATAACATCGTATCGACATCAATCAGAGTACAATTGTTATATTATTAATTTACAGAAACACTGAAAAATAAGGTCATTTTTATCCTTTTCTAAATAGTTAGATGCAAGATACAATTGAAATATTTCAAAAATGAAAATTCAAAAGTTAAAACACTATAATATAATTATACTTTGTATTATAATAATATATACATGTAATTGATTCTTTAGAAAATACATCAAAATGAATAGAGCAACATTCATAGAAACTTGCCATATGCATTACAATTTTTAGTAACATGCGATATAACTTTTTGATATACTGTTGTCTAGTCAATCTCTTAAAAATACAGTGGGTCATGGGATTAGTTCTCCACTAATCATATTTCTCAAACGATATCAAATTAATAATATAAATATATACAAAGCCTCAAACTCACGTCGATAAGAAGAATTATAGAAGTAAATTCTAAATATTCCAAATTATTTATGCACGGAGAAGAATGAATTTCAATGAACTGGTCTACAAAAGGGCAAATGAAAAATAAGTTTTGGAATGAAGTTTTTTGGGCCTGGGTTGACTTGCAAACTAATCAAAATATTTCAGACGAAAAAGACCTAGTTTTTTGTAATATTTGGCATAATAAAACAAATTTACAATTGGAAATCATAGTGTTTTTTTTATATATAATGGCGAAAAATGGGCCTGGTTTATAAATAACTTACAATTAAGGGGAAAACTCCACAATTTAGAAGAGTTTCCAAATATTTATAATATAAAAACAAACTTTCTAACTTATAATGGTCTGTTGTTTCGGTTAAAAAGTACGTTAAATCTTTGAATTTGGATTGTGAAAATTTGTCAAAAGGTACTGGACCAATTTTGCCTTTTGTATCAAAATATTTCTCAAATGACTAAAGGGTTCTAAGCACTTGTATCAAATTCTAAAGAAGGGGAATGTTAAACCAATCTCTGAAGAGAAATGGTCTGGAATTATATATAGCAATAACCTGGAATGGAAAAAAATTATAAACTACCTTTTATTACAACAAAGAACTCCTAATTACAATGGTTACAATGCAGAATAAGCCATAGAATTTAAGGAAAGAATGAATTTCTAAATAAGATAAAGGTAAAACAAATTTAATTTGTAATAATGAAAGAGAAACAATTGTACATATAATCTGGTCTTGTCTAAAAGTGATTTATGAGAAAATTTAAATCAATGGATCAGAACAAAAACGGGAATAGAATTGCAACTGAATATGAGAATTATTATTTTTGGACTTTTAAACAAATATTCGAGAAATTCTATCAGAAATCTAATCATGTTACAAACATTTTATATAAACAGAGCAAAAATGAATGGTCATCAATTGAACGATCTCTCCCTCATTAATTACCTTAAAGAAAATCTACATTTTGAAAGATACTTATACTATAAGAATAAACCTTTTCAAGTTGCATACACCTTCTGAGGCCCCTTCTGTCCAATTTTTAACTGATTTGACCTCTAAAACTAAGAAGAAATAAGCTGCATAAAGTCTTAATATTAAGATTTTTTATACCCCACCACACGAAGTGGCGAGGTATTATGTGATACCCTCAGTCGTGTGTTCGTCCGTCCGTCCGTCCGTCCGTCCGTCTGTCTGTCTCTGTCTGTCCGTCCGTCCGTCTGTCTGTCTGTCTGTCAACTGATAACTTGTGAACTAAATAACACATGGTCTTCAAACTTGGTAGGCAAGTTGTTTACCACGACAGTCAGGTCAAGTTCGATTTTGGGTTCAGAGGTCTAAGGGGTTCTGGAGTTATCCTCTTGAAACTTTGAAATTTTGCGAATTTTAGGGTTTCCGACTGATAACTTGTGAACAAAATAACACAAGGTTTTCAAACTTTGTAAGTTGTTTACTACAAAACTCAGGTCAAGTTTGATTTTGGGTTCAGAGGTTTAAGGGGTTCTGGAGTTATGCCCCTTGAAACTTTGAAAATTTTGCAAATTTTAGGGTTACCGGCTAATAACTTGTGAACGAAATTACACAAGGTCTTCAAACTTGGTATGTAAGTTGTTTACCATGAAACACATGCCAAGTATAACCTTGGGTTCAGCAGTACACATAGCTCTGGAGTTGTGCCCCTCTTAACTTAGAAATTTTGTGAAACGTGGTGGGGTCTCATGTAATGCACCATAACTTTTTTTTCTTTTATTTTTTGATTAATAATGAAAACTACTGTATATTCTGTTCCACAAATGACCTTTGTTAGTATCATTTTTTAAATTTTTTGTTGTTTAAAATTTTGAAACATAATACACTATTAATTTTGTGATACCTATATATACAATTATTGTATAATTATAAAATTGTCAATATTACTATAAATTGTTATTTATACCAATAAAACATTACAAAAAA
>MJUU01011729.1:151490-185877 GCA_002080025.1 Modiolus philippinarum
ATAACCTGAGACTTATATATAATGCTCTCAGCAAAGATGAATTCTTTCCTAATACCATTCATTTTTTTCTAACATTCAACGGAAAAGGGACATTCTTAATTCCTCATTGCTAATACCAGTATCTAAATGGGTTTCTATACAGTTCTGGTAAATATACTCGGAAAATAGATATCTCATTACAACTGGAATCAAGGAAAACATTTTCACTCGGAGGATTTTTCCCGTCAAATAGGACATTGTTCAGTCCTTCCATAACCATTTTCTTTCATAGAAGTGGATTTTCTCAACAATCTAACATATTTGTACATGGGTATCGATTGATGAAATGACAACTTAGGCCAATAGAAATGTTTATTTGAGGTGATATTTGCCCAATATTATTCTTCCGCGTTGATACGTTTGCGGGTCAATATACAATCTGATTGCATTATTCTCCAATTATATCCAAAATGTTGGAGGGTTTCATTGCAATAATTTTAATAATGTTAGGTTAAATATTGACTTTTCTTTTTCACTTTTTGCATTCAAAATGCCAAAAAAATCCTATGGGCATTATAGGTGTATAATTCTAATGTAATTTAAATTTTATGAAATACGTTGACATGATTGGCTGCATTGACTTCCGGTAGCAATTTCTGAAGTCGTTTATTTTTCGATAGACGACCTTGACAAAACTACATTTAATTTCACATTATAAACATATACAATTCGACAATCAAATGCAACAAAAGAGTGTGAATAGAATAATTCAAATAAAAATTCAATAAGATACCACGAAATTAAAAGAATTATAAGGATTAAACACCGTTTGGGAGGAAAATATTGGGTTATAAACGGTACCAAGTCACTCACATAAACATAATCATTATCTTATAAAATTGGTCACATGGTCATTTATATTTCTAAGAGTTGTCAATAAAAAGCCTAATTGACTTTACGTATTGGCCTAGCGCTAAATATAAATCAGTTTTACATTCATACTAAATAACGGATAAAAGCCGAATTGACTTTTCTTATTGACCTAGTAATAAAGATGGATAATTAAATTATTTAGTAAAATAATGTTTTTTTATTATATTAATTTCTTTTGGACTGCAGAAAGTTTTAGTTCCAAGACTTTCCATGGGACATACAAGTGCAAACAATACAAAACAAATTACAAATACTGTGGTTAAAAACTTGAGTACTAAATATCGATCTGCCGTTTTTATAATGTTAAAGACAGTATGTGTCTACTTCTGGTTCATTTATTATTCATAGTTGTTAGTTTTATGGTATTATTTGCAATTTTTAAAAAAAAAATTATCTAATTAAAAGTCATGAAAAATAAAATTTTGAAAAAAAGAAAATAATAAAACAATTTTAGCCTATTGAATTCGATCCAAGCAGACATTAATTGAAATGAGTAAAGTATATTGACGCTCAGACTTCGTCCTCGGTCAATATTCATTTCTCATGCATTCAACTAATCAATAGGCTATAATTGTATATCACTATTTCATTGTATTTTTATAGTGTTGTGATTCGTTAAATTGTGGTCACATGATCATTTATATTTCCGGGAGTTGCCAATTATAAAAAGCCGAATTGACTACGCATTCACTTCGTGCTAAAAATAGATCAGTGTTACATTCACATTTTATAAAATGGAAAAGCCTAATGCCGGAAAATTCAAATTATTCGATTAAAAGTAATGTTTTTTTTTTTATAATTTGTTAGTCTAGTCTATATTTATTTGATCCCGAATAGGTTTGGTTCCAAGACTCTTAATCGATCAAACAAGAGCAAACAACAAAAAAGAACACTGTGGTCAAACACTTATTTTTTTTTTAATATATTGCATGATCTGTCATTTGTATGTGCCAAATTCTAGTTTCATTAATTAGAAATTTGTAATCCAATGAAAACTTTATCCATGTTTGTAAGGTTCAAGTCGTTAATCATTTTGAAAATTGTAAAGCAATTTTTTAGCTTAAATATTTGCTTAAAAATAGCTTAAAATAAAATTTTGAAAACATGGAAAATAATAAAACAATTGTAGCATATTGATTTCGGACAATGCAGAAATTTATTGATACGAGAGAAGGGTAAATTGATACTCGGACGTTGTCCTCGGTCAATATTTAATTCTCATTTTAATAGATTTCTGCACTGACCACATCAATAGGCTATAAATGTATATTATAAAAGTCCTTCGGATTTTTATTTGTTTGTGAGTGAATTGGTCCCGATTATATTCCGATAAATTCCTTTAAAACGGTGTTATCCTATATAATATTGGATGTTATTTAATTCATTTGAGAATAGGTGTCATTATTTGTATTTGAATATATGTTGATTTGGCGTTCAATGCATTTGATGCTCTAATCGTTCTTTTATAACTTATAAAAACTATGTACTCACCAAAAAGACTTCTCATTGCCAGTCGAATAAAAATCGATTTGACTGTTAACAATATCATTATTGAGACCTTTGTCTTGAAACTCATGGCTTCTAAAAATAAAAGTGAATTATTCACGAAAAATGTCTTGTTTCGGTGATTACTTATAGGTTATAATGTAAAGGGTCTATAAGATACAGCTAAGCACCATCGTATTATGTAGATAGCGGTGTTCTGTGCGATATTGTGTGTAATAATAAATGTATAACCAATCTAGTCTGATGAATACAAAAAAATAATGTCAACAGAACCGAAAAAACACCAAAGATTTCTTCATTTGTGTGAATGAATAAGTGAATTTTCTAGTAGGTCAATCGTGTATAGAATGACCTTGTATGTACACAAAGAACTATTAATTGCATTCACTAACAGGAAAATTGTTGGTTTCCCGTTCTGTCTTATTTTGTGTGGGCTTCCGGAGAGTTCTTTATACAGCATGCACTTTCTATTATTTTGCTGTTTTTTACTCTGTATAAATATGTTTAACCGGTTTGATACAGTGAGAGAAGTACGTATGTCAGTGCGGTGTCTTCTGGTTCTCTACTATATTCACTTTTTCAGTTCTCCTGACCCAAAGGGTCAATGTCAGCTATTGCCATCACTTGGTTTCCGTCGTCTGTCGTCCGTCGTCAATCCGTCGTCCGTTAGAATATCACATAAATTTTCATCTTCTCCTCTGAATTGTGGTCCTTTGCAAAGATAACTCAATCCAATTTGATCAGACCAAAAACACGAGTGCCAAAGGAGAACATAGCTAAACATTAGACCCCAATGGTAAAAACACCATTTTTGGTCATGCATGGTATAGAATTAATGAAGGAAAGATAACAGGAAACATTTACAATGGCCGAACATTACAATCACATGTCACAATCAACCAGGGAACTGCACAAGAAAAACAATAAAATGACAAAAGACAAACACAGATAACGATAGAAACTCAAACATAGATAACGATAGAAACTCGGGATAGCCGTACTTGGTACCGGCACTAGCAACAGCCAGCGGTAGGGTTAAACCGGTTTATGGGTACCCAAACCTCCCCTTTCTCTATCCCGTTTCCCTATAGTATAATAAACATATAAATAAAACCCAATACAGGTAGACAACTAACTCTAAGACCACAATCTTGAAAAGGAAAGAATAGACAAACCTAATTTAGAAAGATGGGTCAAGAAATCATCTCCGCTAAACTGCCGGCTAGCTCAAGGGGCCTAGTTTGCTGGTAAAACACTGTCGCACTACGGAATAATGGTCAAATTCAAAACTTCCCGAAGGGTTTGTTAAAGAATGATTTCAGTAGACATGAGAGGCCAGTATAATTGTAAAATCTTAAGGTCATTGGATCCCAAAGCCAATTTAACGGAATCATGAAGAATATCCGGTCAATATCCCCTATTTAAGAATGTAGGTTACGTCCCAGTTTTTCTAGATTTTTTTATCATTTTTTGACATTTTTAACAACATTTCCGTAAAAACGAGGGTGAGAAATGCCTTTAGAAATAAGCTGTTTGGTCAGGTGAGCGAAACTGGCTCAGTCTCTGAGCTTCTGGTTAACTTGGTTGACTCATCGGGGGTATGAATGTAAGTGTCCATGTATATCGCTTACATAGATGTGAAATGTCTCGTCATTAAAATGTCTCGTCACAAAAGGAAACGGACATTTTCAGCTAGATTTACCTTTTCCGAGATTTGGCATTACCGATTCGGACTTAACCCTGCTTTGACCAACCGACATTGTAAGGGTTGCTATATACCAGCAGGACATTTTTTTTTTCGAAAGTTCATACTGTCAATGCTTTAGCTTTGAATGTTGTATTTGTAGTGTTTGTGTGATTTTATTGTGTGTATTGGTTTTGGTCTTCCTTCTTCTAGTGTTCTTGCTCTTGCCTTGTCTCTGGACTTTGGTTTATGTAATCATGTGCTTTGTTTCTTCGGTAATATACTGCCAACTCTTTATCCTTTCATTGTAAATTTTGAAAATTGCAAATATTAATCTATTAATCTATTTTTCTACATTGAATTTACAAGACATAATAAAACCCCTTTTTCTTGAAGAGAAGTTTGATTTTCTCCTTTAACCAAAATCATTAGAAAAATAACAATAGCTGATCAAACTTTTACATTTTGAATTTGTCGTTGCATGAACTAAAGCATTGTGGGTAGAGCGTACACCAAATGTTTTGTTTGGCCAAGAACGTAGATAACGCGACGTCATTGGCTGAAAATTGATTGTTCGTACACCAAAATCAGAAAAAAACAATCACTGTACCCACAATTCCTCAGTTGCGAATTAGTAAAATGATGCAAAAAACGTACAGCCATATACAGAGCATCTATCAAATATGGGAACATTGTTTGGACGAGTTTGACTAAGACTTAAAATGAGTTTTGCAAATCTGAGCTGAACTTTTGTCTGAGGACATAAAATAATCATATCTTACAAAGTAAGTGAGAATCGTACCGTCAGTCTAAAAGAACAATTCAAGGACAATGGCAACGTCGGATAAACAAAGACATTACATTAGCAAGGCACAGAAAAAGGAAATGAAGACACACAAATTACAAAGTTATATATTCTTTTGGCAAAGAACCTAAACACATAATTGACGTAAAGATTTGACACGTGCATACAACAACATACTAGTATTATTAATTACAATGTTAAAACGCCACGAAAAAAGTGTTTTGTAAATACAAAATGAAGCTTTTCTTGCTTTTTACAAAAGCATTACCTTTTGAAAAGCTTGCTGAAGGCTTGAATAAATGTTGCTATTATGAAGGAAAAGTTTCGTTCACTATCTCGATCATTTTAAAAAATATACGGATGCGCCTGAAAGTGAAAGCTACCTCATCTAGGATGAGTCATGTAAAAATCGTTTTTGTGAAATTGTTTTGAAAGTCCACGCATGCATAATAGTATTTATATTGGTGGAAATAAAAGCAACAAACCTTATATCCGGTAAAAATTATTGATATATTTTCCCGACTTTTTATGTTGCTATGAAATGTTTAATTTTTCTTACATGTAAAAAAAATTTTAACAATATTATTATCTTTTGACATTATTTGTGTTTGATGATTTTAAGTCACATGATGTTGTCTAAATATATATAAAACATGGGTATTTGCATAAAAAGTACATGACATTTATTTGGAAACGTCAAGAAAACAACATATTTTATAGCTTAAACATCGAATGGTTCGTGCTAATTAAATCATGAATAATGTCATAAGATAATTGACAAATTTAGTCAATGCATTGGTTTATACCTAATTTAAGTATATTGACCTCAGACTGCGTCGTCGGTCAGTATGCTCTTACGTTGCCTATATGTATCTTCTATAGGTAGCCCTGCAATAGACCATATCCGAGTTCTGGTATTCAGATTCACCAGTTGTTGTTTGTCCGCCCTACGTCACAAACGTGTCCGCCCCATGTGACCAACTTCATGACGTTTTAGGCTCTATGACGTGACGTTTTCTATACTGTGACGTATTTCAAAGTAGTCTGGTAAATCCTTATACCATAGGTCGGATATATACAAGGGCTGCAACAAGAGGCAGCTATTACAATATTTTAAAGTAATGGCAACATGTCTGAGTAAAATAAATTATATTATTACACATACCAGGAATAAAGTGATCATTAAAATTATTACTTTAAACAGACGCAATTACGGAAGCCCGTTAGTGTCAGGTGGAGGTTTTTTCTAAATCGTTATAACAACTCGTTATAATGACTAAGCTCACTCGTTATGACGACTTACAAACTCGTTATAACGACTTAACTTTTTGAATCGTTATAACGACTTAGTATGTCGTTAGAACGACTTTAACTATCTGGTTATAACAACTTATTTCATTCGTTATAACGACTTAGGTATTTCGTTATATGACATAAAAAGTCTTTATAACGACTTAACTTTTTAAGTCGTTATAACGAGTAAGCTAAGTTGTTATAACGACAAAGCTATGTTGTTATTACGAGTACCTAAGTCGTTATAACGACAAACTCGTAATAACGACTTGAAAAGCTAAGTCGAAATACGAGTTAGTAAGTCGTTATAAAGAGTTATCAAAGTCAATTTAACGACTTATTCAGTCGTTATTGCGACTAAGAAAATAAACTCCACCTGACACTAATGGGCTTCCGTACGCAATATATCTTCACAATAAAATAAAGATAATTTTGATCTGCTGTCGAGACAAAAAAAAATACCTGAAATTCAATATGATAACCATATTATATACATCTCCAATCTTTTCGGGGCTGTTCATCTAAAACGAAAGTAAACATTGGAAAAATTCAGAACATGTCACAAAATGTTGTTAATATATGATAATAAAGCCAGACGGTGTCACACCAGCTGTTTTGCAATATTCTTTATATTTCTTTTTTTTTCGGTATTTTGACACTGAAAACGCCATTTTTGGATTTTTTCATGATATGACATATTTCATTACAGGAAACAAATACTGTGTGATATCATGATACATTGTAATTTAGAAAGCTGTTTTTACACAAGAAGTTGTAATTGTTTTTGTAAACAACATGTTAAACACTATTGATGGTATTTATGGTTTGATATGTCTCGATCTTGTTTTGGGTATATATTCAAAATGTGGATATTTCATGCTGGTAATGTATTGACTTTAACCGGCAACTCTGATTATACAAAAATTTTTATACTAAAATTTCTGAAACGGAAATGCTACAGAACTTGTACATGCAGTTTAATTGCTTATGATCCTCATAAATAATTCCACAATGTCGAAATAACAGTCAAGTAAAATTTTTATTTTTGTAAAAATTGTCACACATTTGCATTTATTATTAAATCTCCCAAACGAAGTTTGCAGACTTATTGTTTTTGTTGTGTTTCTTATTATTATTATTATTATTAAGTCTCTCAAACGAAGTTGGGAGACTCATTGTTTTTATTGCGTTTCTTATTATTAAGTCTCTTAAACGGAGTTTGGAGACTTATTGCTTTTGTTGCGTTTCTTAATCAAGTCTCCCAAACAAAGTTTAGCGACTTACTGTTTTGGTGCGTTTACTATTAAGTCTCCCCAACGAAGTTGGAAGATTCTTTGTTCTAATATGACTCTCTTCTTTGGCTCTGGAAACAAAGCTATGTTCTAATTCCAACAATATTTTTAGCACATACGTATATTTTTTACAAAAGGACATTTGTAATGTACAGTTTCACATTTTATTCACTCAATATTCATGCGTAGATAAAGTTTTAAATAATGAATCACCCAAAAGTTGCATCAAATAATGACAATAATAGAAATTTACAACAGTTGCTGAATTCAACACTCGGAACTGAAAGTGACATAACCGTTGCGTTGTTGTTATGAAATCTTATCTTCGTTGCATATCATGCTCTTCAATGTAGATATAAAAAAATAATTTTTAACGTTAACTAAATTATTAATACGAGTTTCATTCCTTTTCTTTTTTCTTTTGGCTTCAAATGTAACATACCGGTAACTAAGCAGTAATATAAATAAGAAATACAACCAGCTCACATTTATACCCGCTTCGATTCTAAAATATCCGTATTTTATATTTGTACAAAAGACGATTTGTATTAATCCATAAGATTATGAGCAACTTGTATTAATAAAATAACGAATATATATTTCTCTTTGTACATTTATGTGTTTTTGTATTCATATGAAAAAGAAAGGAAATGTCAAGGAGACAACATCCCATATCCAGGTTAAAACGACAAAAAACAAAACATCTAGGGGTCACCATATGGTCTTCAATATAGTGAGGAACCTCACACCATATAGTAAGCCCTAAATGGCCCCAGAAAGGTAAAAAAGTGAATAAATCAATGGAAACAAACCACATCCAATAACCGTTTTCCGACATACATGTATTTCAATTCTAGTGTCAAACCCAATATTGCCCTCTAAGAGCCGCTTCGAACGTTCAAAACACTTGTTAAATATATTAGAATCGAAATAGATTGTTACGATTGGGCTCTATGCGAAGTAGAACATAGTCAAACCTTATATTTGTCTTCATTTTATACCTCGCTATCGCTCGGTATAAAGTATTGACAAATATCAGGTCTGCCCATGTTCTAATTCGCATTGAGCCCGCTTGCAATTTTTGTTGAGTTTCTTATCATTATGTAGCATAAGACGTAGTCGGGGCGACATATTGTTTTGGTTAGTTTCTTTGTTTTGTCGCCCGGGACGACATATTGTTCTCGTGACTTATTGTTTTTGTTGCGTTTCTTATAAAGTCTCTTAAACAAAGTTTGGAGACTTGCTGTTTTTGCAGCGTTTCTTATTCATTTTGTCATTTTTCTGCTTCTTCTTGCCATAATCTTGTCCTATGAAATTTTCAAAGACCACTTGCCAAATCTTAACAAAACTTCACAGGAAGGTAAAGCTGCATTAAGGTATTGATATTTTCAAAATGACCTCCATCGTGGTTACTCTGAACTTTCATCGCAACTCAGAAACTGTAGAAGATAGCTGATAGTATGTAATGACAAAAATGTTTGTTAGGACATGCCGGTTCTTTATATCATTTGAACAGAAATTTTATGGCCAACCGTTCATGAGTTATGCCCCTTGACAGTGTTGTCATATCTTTAATTTTTTTTCCGAAAACGGTAAGAGATAATACCCTGGAACCTTTTCCATTCAACTTAGGTGATATGTGTTACATTTAAAAATGCCAAGGTCAAAGGCCAATGGTCACTTTGAACTTTGACCTTAGACCTTGTCATTAGAATAACTCAAAAACCGTAACAGATAGCTGATAACATGCAATGGCAAAATGTGTGTCTTGTTACATGGGTCCAAAACAATTTGGATACAGACCTTTTCACGGCCAGTTTTGTAAATGTTCTTCTCTGATGGTTTATTTATTTACTTTGTTTGCATGGTTTCATAGCTCTTGTTGATCAATTCTATGTTGGTCTAGCTTCATTTGACAATGTCGGATATGAGCACCACTATGCATTCGAACGCCATAAAACTAAAGCACTGGTGATATGAACCCCACAACAATTAGAAAGAATCATCAAAAACTTTGGAAAAGTAAGCATGATCTGCTAATGCGTGCTATCCATCAGAGATTGGTACCAACTGAAGTCATAATGTGTTCAACTGGTTATTCTAGATTGCCACAAGTGAGTACGTTTTATAAATTATTAAATACTCTTATAGATTATTAAATACCTTTAAAAGGTTTTACAAAAGATATGAACATAAGATATCTAAATATGACGTGAACAACTTATTACAAAGGGCATTTCTAATCATTTCCAAGAAATAGCCGACAGTTTAGCGGCGAGCTCTCTTTGATCCATCTTTCTAAATTACGTTTAGTCATATTCTTTTGTTTTTCAAGATAGTTGTCATAGAGTTAGTAGTCTAACTGTATTGGGTTTTATTCGTATGTTTATTATACTATAGGGAAACGGGATAGAGAAAGGGCAGGTTTGGGTACCCATAAACCGGTTTAACTCTACCGCTAACTTTTGCTAGTGCCGGTACCAAGTCCGGCTATCCCGAGTTCCTATCGTTATTTACGTTTGTCTCTAGTGTGTTATGTGTGTTTTCTTGTCTGGTTCCCCTGTGGATTGTGCCATGTGATTGTAGTTTTCGGTCATTGTAGGTGTTAACTATTACCTTGACTTTATAATTAAATACAATATTGACTTAAAGTACACTTAAATTTGTAAAAAAAACGTGAAACCTGTAGTGACAACAAGGGCATCAACGGGATAATCAGTAGTTACAACACAGACTCGGGCACAAACACAGCAGGCAACTTCCCAAGGTAAGAACAACCATTAATTATAAAACAGACCCAGGGACAAACACAGCGGGCAACTTCCCAAGGTAGGTACAACAAGAAGTTACAAGAGAGGCTTTTCTACCCAATACCCATGGTAGGTACAAACAATATATATCACACATGCCCCAGCACACGATTTATTTACACTTCAAGTACGATCAGTAGTTAAAACACATTAACAAATATAACAACATCAATCCCTAAGACAGCTCGATCACTAGTGACAACACAGAACAAACAAAGCGATATACATCCCAAGGTAAACACAACTAGTAATTACAACGGGGTCTGAAAGACAAACACAGTAACCTGTATCGCAAAGTTACATCACACAGGGACAAACATTTAATACCTACATCCAGATGTACTGTAGTAACAGATAGGGATAATACAACTTCTAATTACTGTATTCAAAGTTAATTAAAATTGCAATTATTCATAAATTAGTGCAGAACACAGCATACCAAAATAAAAACAAACATAAAATACAACAAATGGAAAATGTAAAACACGTAAACTTACACTCAAAGATAAGCAAAATCAGTTGATACAGACAAACACAACAACCATATAATAATCCTGATCATACACTGCAACGTATATCCTAAGTAACATACAATTGTGTATTGGTCTTAAATGTACAATGCTTAATTCAGATACAAAAAAATGTATTATGTTATTACTAGTTTGTCATAAGAAGCCCAAATTCATTTCAATTAATACAAGTAATAACTGTGTTTTTGTGAAATGTGAAATGAAACAAGAAAGTAAATATTTTTGCAAAGATGATCTACTGCTAGTCGTTTTGTTATCACTTTAATTGTCTTTGCTATCACAGAGGATTCACCATGATAATTGTACGGACACAGTTTACCAGCAAATTTTTTGCCAAGCAACCGTTCAATCTACACATGAATATGCAGTAAAAACCTGTCCACTCTCTTGTAATCTCTTTAACGAGTATCTGGGTCAGTATAAATTCAAAGTAAACAAAGCATTCATAAAGAAAACTAAAAGATTATATGCAACCAAAATAACTTCTCGTCCACATGTTGTTATATGGTCACTCCTCAGGTTTTTGAAACTATCTCTGAATTTCGGAATTCTCTTATTTTATACATCATGATTCATTAGAAACCTTTGCACACCTACCCCCATGTATGTTTTAATATGGATTTTGCCCTGCTTTATTCGACAAATCCATTTTGCCTACTTAATGTTAAAAAATGGATAACAGGAAACACCTACAATGGCTGAAAATTATAAGTACATGCAACAATTTGCAAGGGGACTACACAAGAAAAACGCGTATAAGACAAAAGACAAACGTAGACAATGATAGGAACTCGGGACAGCCGGTCTCGGTACCGGCACTGGCAAAAGCCAGCGGTTGGGTTAAACCGGTTTATGGGTACCCAAACCTCCCCTTTATCTGTCACGTTTCCCTATAGTATAAAAACATACGAATAAAACCCAATACAGGTAGACTACTTACTCAATATTTCTTTTACATAATGCTATTTCAGGGGCCAAATTTCTGTCCTACAAAATTTATTATTGCTGCGGTCAAACAAGTGGCAAAACTTTCAGTTTACCGAGATTTAGATTTACACCCCTCATTGACTTTCCCGTCGTGCAAAGACAAAATTGTATACATTTGTCAGGTTTTCACTTCTCTAGCTTCAATGTATACATTTCACATCGATGAATCTAACACATTGTGTAAGCTTGGGATATTAATCTTGACTTCATTACAATAAAAGTTTTGCCACTTCCTTGACCGCAGCAATAATCTTGACTTCATTACAATAAAAGTTTTGCCACTTCCTTGACCGCAGCAATACATATAAGAAATAACTAAATACCGAAATTACTGCGAATATGCATATGCGCATTTCGACAACTTATGTCTCTTCAGTGAAGATAAAATCTAAACGTTTGGAAGACCATAACGTCAAAGATGTTGAAAATCTGATAGAGAATAAATAACCCATATGATCTAAATTTAAAGCCAAAATCATCGAAAGACAGAGCTTTGCATGAGGGAGATACTCCTTAGTTTTCAACAAAATTTACAAAAGTTTAGATATTGCTAAGTTCCTAATAGAATCGGCATTCGGGTCATACCGAAGAAATGAAGTATCTTGACGTTTTGATTGAATAAAGTTAGTTATAAACCTATACATTGACGAAGGACGAATCCTTGTAATATTCAGAATTCAAACTCAATATACCAAAGTATAACATCTTCTCTAATTTCTAGCAAATTTGACAAACGTCTGACCATTGTGATAAAAATAGAAATTTCACGCCAAATATATTCGGAACATAATTCTCGGTGTTTTACATTATGTCATTAGAGAAACATTTTCTACAACTTAAACACGTTAATTATGAAATTTCTCACAAGCAAGCCTCGTTTTCAAACATTTGCAAAATTTATTTGAATCGATGTGAGAAATTTCATAATCAACTAAGTTCTGTTTGTACTAACTATATATGCAAACTCAGTATGGACATGGTAAGTGTCACCATTGCATTTCATGAAAAAGTCATCCCCACACACAAATACAACTTAAATATATGTCATTTTGCTATAACAATTATACAAAATATAACTCAATAGAACGACGAAACAAATATATAAGAAAAACAACGCCACGGTAGGATAGCTATAAACAGAAACAAAGATAGAATTGTAGAATTGATATAAAAAATGTTTAAGACAAGTGCAACATGCTCAAAGCATTCAAAACAAACCTATAACAGAAACAACGGCAGTAGAATACCGAAGGAACAAAGGAGTGAAATTTACAAAAATCGAAGTCCAAAGGCATGNCCAAAACGAGAACACAGAAAACAATGACACCAGACACAAAACAACGACGCTAGACAGACACAAAGCACAGAAACTGAAATCACAACATTCAAAACAAAGCACTAACAGTGTGAGCTCCAGCGAAACTGAGAGGACATCAGGTGGTCCGGAAGGGTAAGCATGCCCTACTCTGTTAACAGCACCCGTCACACTGTGAGTGGGTCAATCCAGGAAAATGTCAAAGTCGGTAGTCAAATGCGGGAAGACGTGAATCTAGCTGAAAATGTCCAGAACTGTATTTCAGATAAAAAAATACTTTCATAACAGTAAAGTATCAGGGACAGTTGCAGGCTCGATCCTTATATTCCATTGTAACCACATCACAACCTACACGTGTGTATGATTTGCATTTATGTGTATCTACACTCAGTGACAAAAAGTAATGCTACTTTAACATGGTCTCGTCTTAATACCGAAAGAATAAGGCAGGTTACAGACTTCATTGTAAACTCGAATCAAATATACGATAATAGATATTAGGGGTAGATATAATGATTACTCTGGAGACATCAAAAATAGGTTTTCCTCCCCATAAATTTTCAAAAGTTACTACACTTTTAGGCTTTCTATATTGTTTGATTTTAATGCTGCTGATGAGAGGTTACTCCTTGAAACACGTGTACAGCATAACGAAATTTACTGTTTTTACGCAACTTGGGTATTATTGAACTCTCCGTTTCCGGATATCCGTTTATATGCGTCTTTTCCCGATGTCTTTATCATGTTTATATTTGATACACTACTCGTCTTTAGTTAAATGAACACACTTCTGCTTAGCAGCGGTACCGAAGGTACTTTTTTATATTTTTTGATTTGGCGGATCATAGGTCCGATACTGTCAAAAAATTAACACAAGGAACCTAAGAGCTACGGTTCCACATCTGACATCTTTCATGCTTTCTCAAGACCAATTCCTAGATGAGTATTGTTCTAAATAATACCGCCATTTCAATCAGTAATATAATGATTGCCTGTTTCAGCTTTGACCTCGCCTATTTTAGGGTACGATAATATGAATTTTTAAGTAATAGAAATATAAAACTATTGCATTTTTGTGTTTATCAGGACATACTAAGAATGTCCCTTAATGATGAAATTACTTATTGCATTGCGAATTTTCAGAGGTTATTTTGAAATTACGCCTGAAGCATTTTCTTTTGAAAAAGATTAAATATTCTACTCTATTCAAATTATTTTTTCCTCTTATATTAAATCAAAGGAGTTTGCTTTATTTAATTGGCATATGACAAAAAAATATGTTCACAATTTCTTCTTTCCAAACACCACGATTTGACAGACCATTACAATGTTTCTGTTTCACATCTTTGTGTAGATCCACTGTAACACCGACTGTAACAAAACCGGACTTTTCACTAGCAGTGTGATGGGTGCCACGCGTGGAGCAGATCATGCTTACCCTTCCTGAGCACCTGATGATACCTAAGTTGTTATACGGTTCACACTGCTAGTGCTTTAGTTTTGTGGCGTTCTTGTTCATTTTTGTTTATTTGTTTTGCCATACTGTCTCGGTACGTGTTGCTGTTAATTGCCGTGATTTAGGATTTATGATTTTAGAATTTCCCCTTTCCTCGTTCTTGCTTCGGTATTCGTTTGCCGATGTATTGTTAAAGTTCCTTAACATATAAACCAAACAAAATTATACTTGGAAAAATTATTTCAATCATTGTATTTCTTAAATTGATACGAATAGGTAATACATAAAATGCATGAATTTGGGGCGATAATGGTGTATGAATTGTCGCTTGTTCTGAAAATCCCCGATACGCTGAGTACAGATAAGCTTGTAAAACCTTCCCATAAAGCTTAATTCCTCAGTACAAAAATGACATGTAAAATGAGCTAGCTACTTCACACGACGACAGCAACACTGACGGAATAGAGAAACGCTATGACAAGTGAAGCCAAAACTTTATTTTTTGTGGAGAACCTGGGCAACAATCCTGGTATCTATTGTACTAATGTGCGGATAGATTTTTGTTGCATATTAAATCTAGATGTGCTATTCTTTCTTCATAAAGTCTACCAAACGAACTTTGGGGAGACATTGTTTTTGCTGTGTTTCTTATTTTTATTATTATTATGTCGCCCCAGACGTAAATGTTCAATAAGATGAGAGTAAGGAATTTACGCGAAGAAATTTTTCAAAATGGCTGCCATTTCCAAGATGGCCGCCTGAAATACGCAAAAATTTCAACTTTGTCCGATTTCAACCAAAATTGATTTCTGGGTAGATTTTGACGCTGCGAACAAGATCGAAGCATCGAATTGGCTGCCAGGGGCGACATCAGCTATTGCTTGCAATTGCAAATCTAGTTATTAAGTCTCCCAAACGAATTTTGGGGAGACTTATTGTTTTGCTGTGTTTCTTATTTTTATTATTATTCTTCTTCTTCCGTTTTCCGCCAAAAGTTTGTCCAACCCGTATCTCGGAGACCAGTGATCCAATCTTTATGAAACTTCATAGGATGATAGATGCCGATGCCTAGATGGTCTTTTTAGTCTTGAAATTTTCAACGGTAAAAAAGGTGGGAAAATCAAAGTGCTCAGATTTGGATGAAATTTTACAGGAAGGTTGCCTAAGAAGTGTAGAGTCGAGTTCCGGTCTCCAAGACTTCAAAATGGCGACCGTTGCCATGGAAATGGTAAAAAGAGCGGGAAAATCAAAGTGCTCAGAATTGGATGAAATTTTACAGAAAGGTTGCCTTACATCTTGCATGTGTAGCATTGGGTTCTGGTCTTCAAGACTTCAAATTGGTGACCGTTGCCATGCAAACGGTATTAAGGCGGGAAAATCCAAAGTGCTCAGAAATTGAATGAAATTTGACAGGAAGGTTGTTTAAATCTGTGGATCTCATTTAAAGCCTTTGAATTTTGAAATGGGGGTTCGATTGGGAAACTGCTTGTGTTTGCATCCAAACACAATTAATACCAGTTATTCTTCTGCTTCCGTTTTCCGCCAAAAGTTTGTCCAACCCGTTTCTCGGACACCAGTAATCCAAATTTTCTGAAACTTTGTGAGATAATAGATACCTATGCCTAGATGGTTTGTCTGGTCTTGGACTTTTTAAAATGGCTGCCGTTGCCATGGAAACGGTAGAAAGGGCGGGAAAATCAAAGTGCTCAGCATTGGATAAAATTTTACAGGTAGGTAACCTAACATGTGTAGAATAGGTTTCTGATGTTCAAGACTCTAAAATTGCAACCGTTACCATGGACACAGTAAAAAAGGCGGGATAACCAAAGTGCTCAGAATTGGATGACATTTTACGGGAAGGGTGCCTTACATGTGTAGAATTGACTTTTGGTCTCCAAGACTTCAAATTGGCAGCCTTTGTCAAGGAAACGGTGGGAAAATCGGAAGTGCTCAGATGGAATGGACGGGGGTTGTTTAGAATCAGCGGATCTCATCTAAAGCCTTTAAATTCTGATATGGGAGTTCGTTTGGGAGACTTCTTGTGTTTGCATCCAAACACAATTAATACTAGTTATTATAATATTTCACCCTATTTTTCGTTGATGTTGTTTTGACATTTTTATCAAATTCATGTTGGTGTGGTCACGGTTCTCCCATTTTTGATTTTTTTATTTTTTTTTTTTTGGTATACAGGTAAGAAAAATAAAGTGAGAGAATAGTGAATGATGTAATTAAATTTACACTGTTAAATGACCTACAGTGAATCCAGTATTTATCAACCTTTAGATGGAAAACGGACTTTTACATATGTGCGTATATTTTGTGCAAGAAAATGTGGCTTTCATGCTATTTTCTTTTCGTTTTTTTGAATTTTTGATTTTGTTTCACATGTGCATTTCCTCAATATCTTCAATTCACTTTTTTTAATTTAAAGTCGGAAAATGGAATTCTAGATGAAGAGAGGAATATACAAAAAAATTATGGATGTTTTTTTTTTTTATTTTTTATTTTATTTCTTTTATCATTTTCTTTTATCTAGTCCTTTTCAACAAGATCATAATGTATTTACTGGGATAATAAGCATAAGTATACCATGTAAGCACTTAAAATCACAAACATAATATCATACAAACAAATGTCTTGTATTATACAAAGCGTGCGTATTATAATTACCAGCACACATGCCATACTAAGCACAAAACAAAAATGCATAAAAAATTTAAAGTACCACTGCTAAATTTACATGTGAAGTTTGAATACAGCTTGGTCCACGTAGTCCTGGACGGTGAGTTGGCATTGAGTTTAAGAGCGATCAGGCAAATGGAGGATTTCAAAAACTGTACCTTTTCCATTTTTATGCAAGTTTTCGCAATGGATTCCTTATGAAAAATTGACGTAGAACTACACTATCATATTTTTGAAAAATTGTTTCCTTTCCTAGCCATGAGGGGCCAAAATTGCAAACTTGCAGATATCCTAAAATTATTATTTTCATCACATTTGGATGCGATATTTTTTTTATTCCTCTTGTTGTAAGCTTTCAATGGGATGTCAACGGATCTTGCGTATTTCTTACCGTTTGAGAGCTAAAGGGCAAAATTGCAATTTTTCGAAATATGTAAATTTTTATTTTTCATCAGATTTTGATTGGATTTTTTTCTTTGGACTCATCTTGCTGAACTCTTCCGGAAATGTGTCAATGGATATATACCTCTTACTGTTTCCGGACTATTTGGGATCAAATGAGACACATTTTTTTAGATATGTGAAATCTTAATTTTAATCGGATTGTTTTGGATTCCTCTGAATGTAAGATTTAGGTAGCATGGTGACAAAATTGTTGTAACTCTTACCATTTCTTGATGTAAAGCTTAATGGTAGTCAACATATTTTGCTTACCTCTTACCATTTCCCCTCAATAATTTAGGGATCAAAAGAGCAAGGATACTGTATTAGGTTTATCATATGTAAGTAAATATATGCATAGGCAGGTGAGAAATTTCTGTGTCTTCACTTGTTTTATGCTTCCAATTTTCTCACTTATGTACGAAAAGCTTAAATTCTTATCATCGACTGCACATAAATATTTAAATGAAATATCATATTGTAGAATTATTTATTTATGTTTTATTAATAGAAACGACATAATGATATGAATATTTTAAGGCTTTAATAGGACAGGATTTTTTTTAGAAAAAATGCTATTATAATATTACAATTATGGCGTGTTTGTTCGTGTGAGAATTTCTCATACGTTTACTAATTCATTGATTTTTTCAATTTGGCTGTTCAATATTTTCATTGTTTTTACTAAAATGTTGTAATCTGTACACATGACTATTTTTGCCCTTTCAATCCAAGATGCAATGGAGACGGGAAATCAGCCTTCTCTTAGGTTGCTTCAGAATAGAATAGAAAAATCCAATTTCTGTGTTGTTAGAATCGAAATAATTCATGGCATTAACATGGTTACTGTCATGCTGGGCCTTTATATTCATAAATTTAACCCTTCGCTAACGCTCTGGGTTTAATTCGAATATAAAGGCCAAGCCCATGGTTAAATAACAATAACCATATTCCTGCCATGAATTATTTCTTAATAAATTGGAAAAATCGACAAACAGATACCATAGCAAAAAGGCTGAAAATGGGAAAAAACAATAAGATGAATAATTTGATGAAAAAGAAAAAAATACATTACTTAAAAAGAAAAACTAATGACAGAGTTTTGCTCCAGGAAGATAATTTTTAGAATAAAGTTCAAATATTTCGAATATTCTCGGACCAGAAATGAAGTAATGGACGATCGGGCTGGTGCCATGTAGAACTTTGCACATGCAGATGGCCCAGTGGTAGTAAAACCGGGTAGTAAAATAACCAAATCTCCTCTGATTGTAGTAAAGTAAATGAGAACCGAACTGTCAGTCGTCTAAAACGAGCAATCCAAGGACAATGACAACGTCGGAGAACAAAGAAACAAAGACGTAACATCAGTACGGCACATCAAAGAAAAATGAAGACACACAATTTGTGTTTTGTAAATAGCCATACTGACAACTTTCGCTTCTCCAGCGCAAATACGAATCAAAGAATTGGAACACCATAAAAAACAAAAATATTTAAGAACTGAAAGAGAAAAAAAACATGAAAGCACATGGATTTGCTTTCGAACGTATACAGCAATTTTCGGTCGACTGAATTTTCAATTTTTGCAAATCCCTGTGCTTTATATCAAGAGCCTAAATAGTAATACCAAAATCCAATTTTAGAAAAACAAAAAAAAAAAACTTCTATGGTCTCATCTGCCATAACCAGGAAACCGTGCAAGCGTAAGAGTATAACTGGAGTAAAATTATTGAAAAAAACAAGGTTTAAGGTAGTAGACCTAAGTTAAAGGAGATAACTTTTTTAAATCAGTAATCCGTTTGAGAGAGTTGGTTTCAAAAATGTTTTTCAAGCATTGATGTGAAAAAGAATTAAAATCATCTTTGTTACTCAGAAACTTAGAATTTATTTATGAAAATGCTTTAAACAAACATGCAAGTGATTTTAAGAGTTATTTCCTTTAACCTAGGTCTACTATCTTAACTGCTGATTACAAATAATGATAAAAAAAGATTAGACAAAAGCTTTATAACCTAATTTTCTATAAACAGCAGCACACGAGTTGTCGATGTTCCGTTTTTCATCTACAGATAAGTCCTGACGCCATTTCATCGCAGTTGCAACGCCATCCCTTCGGAATACACTAAATGGCTTCTCTCTGGCATTTTTTGACTTGCCTAAAAATAATATTTCTCTGGTGTAGTTTTCTGAAGTTGATAAACCTAGAAATCTGTTTATTTCTTTTGTACTTTTTTCAGGGTCTTTCACAATTGCTTCGTAAGATATTGTGAATATTCTGTTTGGATACTTTTCTTTTAAGCGGAATAAAACTTTTGAATCCATGTCCATTTTACGGCATAATCCATCCGCTATTTGCTTTATAGAACTCATAGTAATATTCCATCTCGGTAAATATCTTAGTTTAAGTCTCGAATTTACAATTCCCCTTGGGTCCCGAAATAGGTACACAATCTTCAACTTCGCATTTGATTTTAGCAAATAGAACACTGAATCACCAGTTATTCTTAATACTTTAGCTACACGAGTTTTGGAACTTCGACAATTTTTCTGAAGCAGCAAATTTTTGTTGTTGACGTATTTTGGTAAATTCCACAATTTGCCTCCTATCTGTCTATGCCAATCAGCTACATATAAATCTGAAAATGTTTTCATGCTGCAGGCATATAACGACTCTATTTTCTTAAGGTAATCTTTGGTTCCAGGTGTTCTTTGGGGTCTGAAAGGTGACGTGGAGTCTATAAGTTAATGTCATTTTCTTAAAACGTGATAGATAAAGTAAGTAAGGGCAAGTCAAACACGGAAGTACATACATTTTATTCCTTTGATATCCAAAAAGGTTAAGCTGAATAATTATACAAAGAATAGCGGATATTTCATTAAAGGTGATGTATATAACCTGGCATAACACATGTTGAATGAGGATACAAAGAATAACTAATATTTCATTAAAGGTAACGTAAAATAAAAGTAACATGTAATAACACATATCTTATTCCTTCCTAAAAGGTAATAATGAATGAGGATACAAAGAATAACTGATATTTAATAAGCTAGGAAGTAGGCAAAGAAAGAAAGTGAGGGCAATGTGACATTGTCCGACTGTATCAGGTTATTGTGAATCGCATTCGGCGCTTGAAAACAACAATGAAATAAAAAAAATCCCAGTATATTTGAAGATCCCTTTGTTGTAAAAACTCTGACAAACCTCAATGAAAATTACGTCATTGTCCCTGCAGACGAAACTTCTAACAACATACTGTTCGTGTGTAAGAAACACCATCTCGACTGCCTTGTGAAGAAGATGGGCATCGATAGTTCATTTGGAAACCCTACTTATACCCCTACTAAAATTATCGAGGGATGAGATTGTTAAAAATCACACTTCAATTTTAGCATCCTTTGGCATCAGAACCGATGATGAAAACAATCAACTCCCTTACATTTATTGGGTACCAAAACTTTATTAGAATCCATACAAACAGAGATTCATTGCGGAGTCGTCCAGATGCACCATTAAATCTCTTTCACAGCTCCTCACTACTTTGTTGACCGCAGTCAGAGATGGCCTGAAAAACTACTCTGATAAAGCTTACTCTACGAGCGGCGTGAATCAAATGTGGATTCTTAAAAATTCCAAAGATCTCGTTAAACAGCTATCCTCAATCAGTCTTACTCGTTGCCGTAGCATTCAAACCTTTGATTTTTCTACTCTCTATACAACCCTGACACACAAACTGAAAACAGCAATTGCAGATTTAATACATCAATGCTTCTGCACTAAAAATGGAGATCGCAGATACTATTTTTTTGTAGTAGGCAAAGACAAACATACTTTGTAAGGAACCGCACTGATTCAAATAAGAAGTACAGTGAGACTGACGTAATCGAAATGTTAGGATTTTTTATCGACAATATATAGGTCGAATTCGGAGGTTGCGTTTTCAAATAGACAGTAGGGATTCCTATGGGAACACACTGTGCCACTTTTAGCTCACCTTTTCCTTTACTCGTATGAGGCCAAGTTCTTACAAGGGCTTGCACAAAGAAAACAAAATCATTTAGCCCAGTCCTTTTATTTCAGCTTCCGTTATATAGATGATATTTTATCACCAAATAACCCTCGCTTTGGTGATTTATTTCATTATTTATCCAGAAGAGCTTGAAATTAAGGATACTACAGATACTTCAACATCGACCTCGTTCCTTGACCTTCATCTTGAAATTGACAACAGCGGTACATTACAAACTAGGCTGTATGACAAACGCAATGACTTCACTTTTCCAATAGTCAACTTCCCATTTCTTTGTAGCAACATTCCAAAAGCACCAGCATTTGGAGTTAACATCTCACAACTCATTCGCTACTTAAGGGCTTGTGGTCGTTACATTGACTTCCTTGATAGAGCTCAGTTGCTTACAAATAGACTACTTAAGCAAGGGTACGTTACCAAAAACTTAAAGTCATCACTACAGAAGTTTTACGGTCGACATCACGATCTTGTGGATCGCTATGGGATATCTGTTTCCCAGATGGCAACAGATCTTTCCCTCTACAACTACAGTTTGTTTTTCCTCTATCGGATTTGACTTTTCTACCGGAGTTGACATGTTCAACACGGCGGCATGTTCAACATGTTGACATGTTCAACAAAAGCGCCGGCATATGGAGTTTACATCTCCCATCTAATTCGCTATTCAAGAGCCTGTGTTCGATACAGTGACTTCCTTGATAGAGCCCGGTTGCTCACAAATAGGCTACTTCAACAAGGGTACGTTACCCAAAACTTGAAGTCATCCCTCTAGAAGTTTTACGGTCGACATCATCATCTTGTGGACCGCATATGGGATATCTGTTTCACACATGACAACAGATCTTTTACTTTAAAGCTTAATTGTTGTTTCCTCTACCGAATTTGACTTTACTACCGGATTTGACATGTTCAACACGGCGGGTGTCTTATAAGAAGCAGGAGATGCTGACTCTACCGGTGCACCTGATCTCACCCATGGTTTTTATATTGGGTCCGTGTTGTTCATCTTTGTGTGTGAGTGTCTTCATTTTTCTTTTCTGTGCTGTACCCATGTTGTGTCTGTTTTTTTTCTGCCTTTTTTGTTTCTGGTGTTGCCATTGTCCTTGGATTGTTCGCTTTTAGATTGACGGTTCGGTTCTCACCTACCTTATAAGAAGCAGGAGATGCTTACTCTACCAGTACACCTGATCTCACCGATGGTTTTTATTGGGTCCGTGTTGTTCATCTGTATGTGTGTCTTCATTTTTCTTTTTTTCCCTGTACTCTAGTGGTATCTTTGTTTCTTAGTGTTTCCGATGTGGCCATTGTCCATGGATTGTTCGTTCTTTTGATTGACGGTTCGGTTCTCTCTTACTTTACGTCAGATCTATCCCAATGAGCTTGAAATTAAAGAAACAACTGATACACCTACTTCAGCTTCATACCTGGATCTTTTGTTGTATATAGACAAAGATAGACGTTTGAAATCTAAGCTTTATGACAAGCTTGGTGATTTTAACTTCCCAATTGTTAACTTTCCCTTTCTTAGCAGCAATGTACCTACCTCTCCGGCCTATGGAGTGTACATTTCACAGTTGGTTCGTTACTGTCGAGCGTGTAGTTTGTACAGGGAATTTTTTTGACAGAGCCAAAACACTGTCCCAAAAGCTGCTTAGTCAGAGATTTGCCCAACCTATGTTAATTTCATCCCTCAAGAAATTCTATAGCCGTCACCATAACATCATTGAAAGATATGACGTGTCAGTATCCCAAGTGAAAGCTGACATTTTCAGCTAGATTCACGTCTTCCCGGATTTGACTACCGATTTTCACATTTTCCTAGATTTCTTACAGTGTGACCGCATGCTTACCTTTCCGGACCACCCGGTGTCACTCTCGGTTTTAAGAGATTAGCACTGTTAGTGCTTAAGTTTTTTGTGTTGTCTTGTATATCGTACTGTTGAATTTTAGTTTTGTCTTCGTTAGTGATGTTTGTGATACAAATTTGTCCTTGTCAATGTGTGAATACTACAGTGATAACAAAACTTTTCAAACTTTCACCATGGTACTGTTTGAGGATTAGAGAAGTAACACGTACCGTGGATTTATGATTGGTTATGTCTTAGGGTTAGAAAATGACATTAACCAATTAGCCATCAAACAGATCTTTCAAAAGCACATTTGCTTCACTCAGAGTGTGACGAGTACTGTTAACAGAGCAGGAAATGCTTAACCTTCCGGAGCACCTGATGTCCTTCCCGCTTTCACGAGAGTCACACTGTGAGTGCCTTTGTTTTGAATGTGGTGTTCTTTATTTCTTTGTTTTGTAGCTGTCTAACGTCATTGTTTCCTTCGTTTTGGTCATGTCTTTGGACTTGGATTTGTGTAAATGCCACTCCCTTGTTCCTTCGGTATTTTCTGTCGTTGTTTGCTACTTTAAAAGGTAACGTAGGTTATCTATTGACAGTTATTTTCTTCACTTCACACAATAGAAAAAAGAAGGGAAATGGGGGAATGTGTCAAAGAGACAACGCTCCAAAGGGGAGTAATAACAACCCTTCCACATAATTTGATTAAATCTTAAGTGGGGAAACTTATTAAATGGTCTTTCAAATTTTCTGGTTTTTAGTTTCGTTGTACCAAGAAGCAACGATTCCCCTCCAATACTACTTACAAAAATCATTGTTCTTGGACATGTAATGATGATATGATTCAGTCATTGTTTTTTTTTTTTTTTTTTTTTTTTTTTTTTTTTTTTGCTACACAACATTTAAGTTTGTTTTGGACATGTAAGTCATTGAATTTCTTGCAAGACATCATTTATGTTTGTTTTGGCGACGTTTATCAACAGTTGATGCTGGTATTTCCATTAGCACAAATTATGCACCTCTCATTGCAGATCTTTTTCTGTTCTGTTACGAATGGGACATCGTTAAAAAATACAAAATGGAACTGTACAAAACAGTTATAAATAAATTTCATTTTCCAGTGAAAATAGCAGGTACATTTGCGATATACTTACTGTTGAAAACCCACTTTTTAGTTTATATCGATATCATTTACCCACAAGAACTAAAACTTAATAAAGCAAAAGGTGATTCTAAAAAAAAAGTCTGTATCACTTCCTTTAGATAATGGAAATTCTTCTTCTGCTGACTTTTATATTGTATATTTTGGCACCAAATTTTGCATGGTTGTGTAAAAATATTATACACTTCTGGAACCACTTTTAATTTGATGATTTCCAATACATGTTGAAAGAAAAAACACCTTTTAAAAATGCACCATGTTTTTAAATGGATGATATTTTCCGAGCACAATTATCGACTAGATTGGACCATTCTGAATTAGGTAGGCAGGTATATCTTTAAGTCAGATGATAAACAAGTCTCACTTTGGCTTTTACCATGTGCTTGGACCCCCTTTTTATTTAAGAAAAAACATACCCATAAATGATAAAATTCAACAAAATACTTAAACATATTATTAAAATATGCATGCATTAAACCCAAAAGAAATATTTGAAATAAATTGTTAATGTACTGCTAATTTCTATTCGGTGTTTACAAACAAAAAGTCCGTGGTTAACAATTGTTATATATCTTTATTCTCACAAACTTAACAAACATGGTACTGAGAAATATAAACTGTATACAAAATATAAATAAAAAAGCAAACGAATGGATAAATGGAGTTACATGTACACTGTATTCATATAAAATACCACCTGGAGAGTTTTACCTAACATTAATCATCTTAATAAATTTACATAAATTTGTTACTTCTACAAACCGGTTGCAATTCATTAATTCTTTAAACTTCAAAACTTTAGGTCTACAAAAATATTTTTTTTAATATACTGTTATCACCATTATTACACAAAAGACAAATTCTATTTTCTCTGTTGAAATTATTCCATCTTCCAGTTTCAGGTCTACAAAAATATTTTTTTTAATATACTGTTATCACCATTATTACACAAAAGACAAATTCTATTTTCTCTGTTGAAATTATTCCATCTTCCAGTTTCAATTGGAAGTTTCATATTTAATGTTCGAAAACGGCATAAATATCTAAGATTTTTGTCTTCTATAATATCAAAATAGTTTTCAAATTCCAGTTTTTCTTTATATAATCTATAATTCATCGCATTTTGAGAAGTTTGTACTAAATAATGCCATTTTGATTGAATTGATCTATCAGAGTCTGTCTTATATCATTATAAAGCCATCTGTTATTGTTAAAAGTATGAGTATTCTATACATAAGATAAATCACAATTATCAAAAATTTCTTTAACATTATTAATCCATGGAATGTAATAATTGTGTTTTATGTTGTGTTATCTATTATTATAAGACAGCCCAATATGGTAAAGGGGGGGTTGTCTTATCAACAAGATCAAATGCGGATCCCAATCTGTAAATGGGGTTGCTAATCCCAGACCCGCGGATTTCCCCTAATAGAACTCTAATGAAATGTTACCTCTCCTGATAGCTGGTGTGTCCGTCTCCTCGTGGCCACGTCTCGGTCCGCTTACTCTCTGGCGAGAAAACCCCGGACTCCTCGGGTGTCAACATCCACCCCCAGCGTGATGCACTTTGATGGTCCTCGGCCTTTACCATATTCGTAATGGTGCCTAACTGGGGAACCCCCGTATGAAGTCCCACTCAACCACGTCTTATGGGAAAATTACTCGAAATAAAGGGGGTTACCCGGGATATGTTAAAAATTATCCCTCTAACTTGTGTTCCCTCGACACTTAAGGGTTATCCCATTATACAGACCATCCACATGGTTTAAAACTTTACCTAAGTTCTCAAAATACCTTGCCATCCCAAAATGCAATTGGATAGTAACACGTTAAAACTAATTCAAGTCCTAATAAATGATTTGAACCTGAATAATGACGATGGACCATTACAAGATCCCACACTACCTCTAGTGCGTAGGCTATAAACAATTTAATTCCACTATGAATAAAACAGTACATCCCATGTGTATAGCCTGGGACGTGTAACTAGACTCCCATCTTAAAAACCAATACACACCTACGCCATAAATGGCTGGATAACCTGCGCAAGGCAAAATCCTAGCAGTAAAGCAATCTGTAAACTTTGGGATATGTACTCCCATAGTAAGGGTATTTACGTATGTCTTAATCGGTGTAAATTAGCAATTGTAAAGGAAATTCTTAGGTTCTAAGTTGATTTAATCCCCCCTCAATTTCCAAATGCCAAACTCTATCGATTCAATATTTACACCCATATTTACAAATAACCAAATTGTTGTATCGGTCTACTACGGACCCGCCCCTGTCCCTTAGGGCAATATTTACAATCATGTGACCCTATCCTTGGAATCACATGCAACAAAATGTGCATCTCCTATTTACATTGTTTATGCAGCCATTCTACTGCTCACCCTCACGGACATATACCAAGCTGCACGCGGGTACCTCAGCCAGATCAGCTGTGGTGTTGACTATCCTGTCATTGAACAGGACCTGCACGGAACCAGCCAGGCCCCACTGACAGACTGCCAGTGCTCTGATGTCCAGACGGCTGTTAGCTGAACAGTTTACTGTCTGACGACTGCCACTGAGGGTTACTTCCAAGTCCTTTCCAGTGACTCCGCTGGAGCCAGTGAGGCAGAGCGAAGACATGCTCTCCTCCAAGTCACTATCGTCCTCAGTTTTATCCAGGACGATAAAGTCCTCCTCTTGGTCTCCTTCCGCACCAGCGGGGATCAACTGGACTATTTGCCTGGTATCCACCTCCTTTACAGTACCCAGGGCCATATTCCCTGAAGGTGCAACTCCTTAGCACTTCACTTTGATCTCCTGTCAAGTAGGACAGGAGTGACGACATCACTCTCCAGTGTAACATGCATGCCACTGAATTAACTGGACGGAGGGAGTAATACCTCTTACACTCCCAGCCCATAATCCTGCATACTTCTGCCAATGTGTGCTGCATATCCCGCCTAATAGAGCAACGGGCTGGGATGTATATTAAGCGCCTGAGGCCCCTAAGAAGACGACCCAGGCAATTGTCAACTTCTCCTTCCAACCACATAGCCACAGTTGTCACAACATTTCCGAGGAAAGTATAATACTGCTCACCCCATGCCAACTCTTTTGCAGTCTGCTCACTGAATACAGGGGAGATGTGTGCCCTAAAAACATGTCTTGTCTAGGCACTGCCATGACGAGACTTCGTGACTTCGTGACTCCCCTGAAGGCTGGTTTGGATCTCCCACTGATGAATCACATTGTTCTGAGTTACCAGCGTCGTCAGCTGGGGTCTCAACAGTCGGCAATGTAGCTTCTTCAACTGAATTTTTTTTCTCAAGGAACGCGGCAGACATCAAAAGAGATCTCCCCCTACCATATGACTGGGGTCTCCAGGGTCTATTCCTTGTATCTTCAGGATCTTCTACAAGGGTGTCACTCTCATCACTGGAGATACTCTCCGAATCACCCTGTGAATTGTGTTCTGAAATGCTTGACTCGACGTCCGCGTCATCAAACTGTCCCGCCACAGTTGTCCATTCATCCAATGTGAACTGCAAAACAAATGAACAGGTCACCATTTGAATGGTAGTTGATTACTTAATGAATTTCCAGCCACCGATTCCCCTCCACCGGAGGGCTGCCTGTCAGTCATACGGCAATTGGGGCAAAAGTAACGGTCGACAGTTTCTACATTGCAGGACTTAAGTTCACGCAGGTGAGATGGAACCATTCTCTACAGTTATCACACTGTACCATCATCTCACCAGTATCTAGTCCTCTATAGATACAGTATTTTCTCTGTTTTGTTTGACCTTCAACCTCCTGAAGGACATTCTCTCCCTTAAGAACTGTCTCTTGGCACTTTTTGAGCCATACTGGTATTTTCCTGTCACGACAAGGCTTCAACCTGGTTCGTAGTAAACAGCACGCGCTGTAGTTTGACCTTGTACAAGTAAGGTGTAATAACTTCAATGATCACACATGGCCCTTTTCACGGTGGACTAAGTTTCTTACACACACCTTTGACTTGTGCTGTGTCCAATACGTAAACTAAGTCTCCAACTTTGTATTGGTGCTCATGGACTCTCAGGTTGTAGTCTTTCTTCATCTTTGCCTGGGTCGACCTAAGGGTCTTCCTTGCTATGTCGGGAGATTTTCTTATAGCTTTCTCAAGCCCTATAAAGTACTCCTCAGTCCCTGAGTATTTTTTCTCTGAGTCAACCCCAAACATTAGGTCAGTTGGTTGATTAGTCTCCCTACCCAACATCAACATGTTGGGAGTGTATCCTGTGCTCCTGTTAACACAGGACCGTAGCGCTCCTGCCAATTGGGGCAAGTGCTCATCCCAATTATCCTGGGCGGAGTCTACAAAACATCTCACGGCATCCATAAGACTACTGTTTTATCTTTCGACCTGACCATTAGCTGATGGTCTGTAAGGCGTAGTACTGGCCTTATGTATTTCCAGTAGCTCACATACTGATTTAAAGAGTGCGCTTTCAAAATTGCGACCTTGATCAGTAAATATTTGGAATGAATATCCAAATCTAGCGAAAAATTCGTTAATTGTCTGCTTGGGCTGTCACTTCAGCGGTCTGTGACGGTAATGGAATACACTCAGTCCATTTAGTAAACTGGTCTACTATCATTAAAATGTGTTCGTTAGCCTTCTTGGTTTTCGGAAAGGGTCCCATAAAGTCTAAATGTACTCTTTCCATAGGTGCCCCAGCGTGATACTGGGTTGTTTAGTAGCGAGCATGTCTGGTAGGCTTTTTGTTTTTACTACAAATGTCACAAGATACCACAAATTGTCGTATGTCCCTAGACATATTGTACCACTGATAATTGGTTTTCACTTTAGCAAGTGTTCTCTCTGTTCCCTGGTAACCAGCAGCAGGTATGGTATGGGACAACTCCATAACTGTGTTTTGTAAAGCAGAGGGGATTACAAATCTTTCCTTTTGACCCTCCTTTTTAGGTTTACTGCGAAGTATACCCTCAATATCTAGGAAAAACATCTTCCTGTTTATCCAATAGCTCTTTGCTGCTGGTGATGCAATGAATAATTCATCTTCTTTGGGTTCCACCTGTTTTTCAAGGTAGTGTAACAGTATACTTAGGTCAGTATCTTTGGACTGTTCACCCTTGATTTCATCTGGTGAAAAACCTTGTATGATTATTCCACTATCTGGTGTAATTGCTTTTACAGAGTAGCCATGATCTGACTCTATTGCAATTTGATATGTAGTACAATCAGTCACCAGATCTAATCTGGTAGCAAAAATCTTGGTCTATTTGGTCACTCTCACCAAATAAACGTATCATGGCAGTGGATACATCTTCACCTGCACGATTGTTTTTGTTCTGACGTCTTCTCTTGGTCACTGAGACAGCCTCGTCTACGTCTTGTATAAATTTAGACCAAGTTTTGTGTGCTTTCTGACAGTAGGTGCAACCTCCACATGGGAGCTCAGTTACGTCCATATCTGGGTTGTAATGTGGACACTCTTGGACGTCTGACACCAACCTAGATAAACTGTCAGCGTTTTCGTGGTTTTTGCCAGCTCTGTGTTTAATGACCATGTCATACTGCCTTAACTCCTCCATCCAACGAGGAAGTTGCTCTTGGGATTCCTTAAATCGTAACAGCCACGTTAGACTGCTGTGGTCTGTACGAATTTTGAATTTTTGTCCGAGCAAGTAATGCCTGAACTGTCTAGTGAAACGGACAACTGCCAGTAGCTCTTTCCTGGTTGTACAATACCTGCGTTACTCAGATGTGAGTACAAAGCTACCGTACGCAATGACCTTTTCTTGACCATTTTGAACTTGGATTAGTTAAGCCCTTATGGCTTTACCCGACGCATCTGTGTCAAGGATATAGTGATCTTTCTGGTTCGGAAGGGTAAGGACTGGTGCCGTAAGCATCTTTTCCTTCAGTTGTTCAAAGGCTTCTTGTTTGGTTTTCACCCCAGTAGAACTTATTTTTCTCTGTCACATCGTACAGGGGAAATGAGAGTTTGGCATAGTTCGGTATGAACATGCGGTGATAGTTCACAAAACCAAGTAGTCCATGGGCTGGAATAACCCCCCGTGCACCCCCCCCACTTCCCAACCCCACCCATTTTTTTAAGTCCGCATACATCCCCTCTTCAAAATAAAGCATGTTAACACGAGCATAACCTGCACGCACTGGTGGAACAGGGCCCATTTTTAGACCCACCTACCGAAATTTTGGAAAATTTCGTTTTTCGTCCAAGTTTTTCTTTCAGTTGCTTCAAAATGTTGACCAAATGCTTCCCAGTTATAAAAACGGTGTATCAAATGATTGCTTATTGTATGAGCTTTACAAAGAACCCAAATTTTTACAATTTCTATGCCCAATACGTTCCATAGCGAGATTAAACGTACCCCTACCCCTTCTGAAATATTGCGGAAAATGTAGATATTTTCATTGAAATTGCGTAAGTTTGATGGTCTGAAGAATAGGAAGTGCATCTCAATTCCCAATTCTGAAAATTGTTTTTAGTTTTTCAATCCATTTTCTTGAATATAAAACATGTTAACATAATGTTAACATATTTTTAATCACCAAAGTTTTATTTTCAAATAGACCAAATAAATGGATCTTTGAATATTTTCGATTTTGACTAAGTTTTGTCATTCTTTTGCCCAATATTACTTTTTAGTAAACAAATATTATTTAAAATAGGTATCAAATGAAAGCTTATTATATTTGCTTTACAACTATTACAAATAATGTCTATTCTTATGCAATATAAACATTATACATCAATAAATCTTACCCCTACCCCAACAAATTTACTGTAAAATTGTCAATTTTTTGTGTATGTTCGCATAAAAATAACAAGAACGCGCAAAATCTGTGTTGTATATGACAATGTTGCATGAATTACATCATGATTTGGTATTTTAACAGCCATTTGTTAACTTAAGCTTAATATTTGGCCTGAAATTGATGAAAAATGGGAATTTTCAACATTTCAGATTTGCCCAAATTTCACTGTTAAATCGTTATATATGCCAAATCTGGAAGACATATCTGCAGATAAGCCAACTAATTGTTCTAAGCGATACATTAGATGTCTGAAAACACTGTTAAGAAAAACAAGAAGTGTTTGATGTGACTCAAAATACCGAAAATCTTACCCCTACCCCAACAAATTTTCCTTAAAATTGTCAATTTTTTGTCTATGTTCGCAACAAATTAACTCAAACACGCAAAATGTGTGTTATATATGACAACGTTTCATAAATTATACCATGATTTCGTATATTAACAGCCATTTGTTGACTTAAACTCAATATTTTGCCTCAAATTTATGAAAAATGGGAATTTTCAACATTTCAGATTTGCCCAAATTTCACTGTTAAATCGTTATATATGCCAAATCTGGAGGACATATCTGCAGATATGCTAATTCATTGTTCTAAGCGATATATCAGATGTCTGAAAACATAGTTCACAAAAACAAGAAGTGTTTGATGTGACTCAAAATACCGAAAATCTTACCCCTACCCCAACAAATTTTCCCCAAAATTGTCAATTTGTTGTCTATGTTCGCATAAAAATAACCACAACACGCAAAATGTGTGTTATATATGACAATGTTGCATGAATCACATGATCTGGTATTTTTACAGCCATTTCTTGACTTAAACTAAATATTTGGCTCAAACTGATGAAAAATGGGAATTTTCACCATTTCAGTTTTCTCCAAAGTGCATTGTTAAGCCGTAATATATGGCAAATCTGGATGATATATCTGCAGATATGCCAATTAATTGTTCTGAGCGATACATGAGTTGTCTTTCAACAGTGTTTAGAATATCAAGGGGTCTTTAATGTGACTCTGAATACAGAGACTCTTACCCCTACCCCAACAAATTTTTCCTAAGATTGTCATTTTTTGTCTATGTTCGCATAAAAATAACCAGAACACACAAAATGTGTGTTTTATATGACGATGTAGCATGGATTGCATCATGAACTGGTATTTTTACAGCCATTTGTTAACTTAAACTAAATATTTGGCCCAAACTGATGAAAAATGGGAATTTTCAACATTTCAGTTTTCTCCAAATTACATTGTTAAATCGTAATGTATGGCAAATCTGGAGAATTCATCTGCAAATATGCCAACTAATTGTTCTTAGCGATACATTAGTTGTCTTATAACACTGTTTACAAAAACAAGAAGTGTTTAATGTGACTCTAAATACCAAAACAATTACCCCTACCCCGACAAATTTTCCCTATAATAGTCTTTTTTTTTACTATATTCACATAAAAATAACCAAAACACACAAAATCTGCATTGCATATAACAATGTAACATAATTTCTATCAAGATTTGTCATTTTAAGTCCCACTTGTCAGCTTAAACTTAATATTTTGTACAGAATTGATGAAAAATTCGAATTTTCAGCATTTCAGATTTGTTCAAAATTCACTTTTAAATAGTTATATGTTGCAAATCTGGAGGATTTATATGCAGATATACCAATTCATTGTTCTAGCCGATATATAAGTTATCTAAAAACAATGTTAAGAAGAACAAGGAGTGTTCATTGTAACTCTAAATACCGAAAGTTTTACCCCTACCCCAAGAAAATGATGCTTAAAAATCCCCAGAATATGTATATCTGTACATTTATATGAACAAAACATATTAATATTATACTTTCTTTAAAAAAAATGCATTTTATATATCGCAACATGCATTTTTAACGCCAAAATATGGGTAAAATTGTATATTTTGGGAGATTTTCGTGAAAAATTGGATTTTTCAGCATTTCAGAATTTTACAAAATTCAAAGTCAAAATGTTGTATAACTGCCCATAAATCACACACATGATCCTATTTGTGATATATGGGAGTCTCTGTGTATTTTGGTGTTTGAAATAATATGTTATTGGACCTTTAGACATTATTTAAGCTTTTCAAGCTGAAAAAAATGAAATAAAGTATGTTGAATATTTGTGGTAAGGAGTTATATTTTTTGTAATTTATGAGACTGTAGTTATTCTAGAATGTTTAAAAATATATTTTCCTATGGCTTAGATATAATGAAAGGATATTTAATCATCATTTTCAAGTTATATATCAATTTCGTGAAGTATTTGCATCTCAAAGTCAAAACAGCAGAAATTCTGAACCAGAGGCTCCCAGGAGCCTGTATCGCTCACCTGGTTTTCAGTTGCCACAATCAAGGTAACAATGTAAGTTATACAGTTGATCTTCAGTTTCTCAAACTTTCGTACGTCCAACACCTCCAATATCTTGAACTGTTTTTAAAGTCTGATCATGTTTTATTATATTTCTTTGTTGGGATTTTTCGATAAAAAACGTTCTTGCTAATGACCACTTTCGACACGATTTGAAGTCGAAATGTCATTTTGAAAATGGCAGTCAACAAACAATTTTCAACATCCGTTTTGAAGTCGCAACATCAATATCTATTTGGAAATCAAATTTCTTTGAAATCGGACAATGTTGAACTTTCCCGTCTTTTTGGTAGCCATTTAAAATATGGCAGTCAGCGAACAATTTTTAACATCAGTTTTGAAGGAAACCAAATGTCATTGAAATCGGACAATGTTGAATTTTCCCGCCTTTTTGGC
>MJUU01011730.1:5839-17234 GCA_002080025.1 Modiolus philippinarum
AGAGCATATCAGCGATGGAGATTACGTTCACGCTCAGAGGGTCTGGGAGACCTTCCAGTGAATTTCACAATCTCTACTTAGAAACACACGTCTTGCTGCTAGCTGACATCTTCGGTATTTTTAGGGATATCTGCATGTCCAACTATGGACTCGATCCTGTCCACTACTTCTCCCTCGGGCTAGACTTCGATACGGCCCGCAAAACCACTCTGGTCAGATTCGAGCTACATTCCGATCCATATGCTGATGATGTTCGAGAGGGGGACAAGGGGAGGCCAACAACCCCTACATGGAGACCTACGATCACTTCCAGCCCACCAAGCATCTCACCTACTTCTATGTCAATAATCTCTACGGATGGGTGATGGCACAGCCTCTTTACACGGGGACTTTGAGTGGATGGAGCCGAGGTTGTTGACGAGATCCTCAAATATCCCAACAACAACGAATATGGCCTGTGCGAATGAATGCATTATTTAATAACAATTTTTGAAAGAATAAGATAATATCTTACTTAGTACATGGAAAAAGTAGAAAAGGTGTCCTCTATGAAAAATAGAGGGGTGAAAGGAAGGCTTTTGATTGGAGGAGAGAATGCAAGTATGTGATAAATTCATTCGTACAGGCCAAAGTGTTAGACAGATAATCCTTTTATTGCCTGCAGCTATGTACAATTTGTAATTAAAGTGCATACATTTTCTCTAATACGGAAAGCCCCAATAGTGAAAACATACTGAAATTAGTAAAATGTATAGTAAATAAATGTATTGCCCAACAACAATATTTAAACAATAAAATAATATTTGACTTGGTAAATAAAAAAAGTAGAAAAGGTTTGCTCTGTGAAAAATAGAGTGGTAAAAGGAACACTTTTTGGGGATTATTATATTTGAAAAAAATAAATACATACATACAAATAAAGTAATTTCCAAACACCAACAGTTGCTTATCTAAATCCACCACTATTAGATAAAAATATTTCAATGGCAGGATAAATCCGGTCCATATAATTACCCAAAACACCCAAAACTACTCCAAAAATACCAAAAACTACCCCAAAGCTGTCTAAAATTACCCCAAAACTGTTATATTACACAATAATTTATATTTCAGTTTTTATTCAAAGAACTTAAAGTAATAACTGTAGGATATATGCATGGTGATACGTATTTTGAACTGTCTTGTATACAACACAGTGATGTTTAACCCTAATACTTTTGTACGTTGTTATTTTATAAAAAGGATCTGTGGAAATGATACTTTAAACATTTTACATTTATTTCAAAATAAGTGAGTTTAAGTTGATATCAAAAGTGTATTAGTATGATAAATCCTCATCACAAATACAAAATAACTGGAGAAACAGACTCCAGACTGTGGCAATAGGATAAATTATACGTTCTGTGTAGAGTAAATATTAAAACTTGAAAATGTGAGTTTTATTTGCTATATGAAAATATGAAATAAAGGACTGTGATATTTCTTACCTGGAACTGGTCCATTTCAATACACAAGACATGTTTAAAAACAATTCTTGACCAAAAACAATAAAAAAAAGTAATAAAGTTGATATTTGTTGTTTCAATAAAATTATATTTTAAATGTTTTTGTTTTTTGTGTTTTGGTGTAGTTTTTTGGTGTTTTTGGTAGTTTGGGGGTGTTTTGGGGTTAGTCTATGGACCCGGATAAATCTTACATACCACCCTTATAGTTTAACAGAAAAAAAAGATTGATTACAAACTGAGTACATTTTATTTCATTGTTGGTTAAAACAACTGATTATTGCCGAAGGTCTTTTTCTCATATGGAATATCTTAACACAGAACCAATTATAGAAATTGTAAAGCCATTGATTAAACCACTCGAAATGTAAATATGTGATAAATGCGTTAGAGAACGATAAGCCCTGCTCTATGAAATAAGTGCTCGGAGCTAAAGCTCCTCACACTATATTTCATAGAGCATGGCTTATCATTCTCTAACCCTTACAAGGTATTGGAGAAGTTATCATACGTTGTCTTTGTAAACTTTCAGTGTAGATGTGAAAAACAAAAATAAAATGAAACAAAATAAAATAAATAAATAAATAGGCGATCGAAATATTACAAAATCGAGGACACAAAAGTTTCTAGTAGAAGACCCTGTCCGTGAAAATTTGCAAAGAAAACATTATTAAATTAACAGATTTTAATTTAGTTTTGTGGTATGTAATCGGTCGAAAATACAGCAACGACGATTTGGTTATCAATACGATTTTAATCTTATTTACCATTAGTCCTATCCTCCCACCAAAGCTTGATAAATTTTCGTTCGATCAGTACTTTTCAGAAAGAGAATTTTAGTGGACAAAGTCGGAAATTTTTTAATCAAGGACATTTTGATTTAAAATGGCATGTAGAAAATCAGGTAGTTCTTATCTATTTTAATACTTCTATTAAGTTTTATCTATTTATTTATTTTTTGTTTGCATCGACTCTCTGTGTATTTCATTTTATTCAGAAACATCGAAAATAATTTTTCTCAAATGATCAATGTTTTTCACACCTTCAAGGTGACATGTGACCAATTATCCAATTAGCGACAGTAGCAATAAACGACTATTAGTGATTGCTTCTACATCAAAGATTTCAGATGCCCGAGGTTAGATCAGAAAAGATACTTGTTGTTTTTGTTAAGTTTTTGTGTAATCACTTTATGTCAACAATTTCAATCTTTTGTTCAATAAATACAGACGACAAAATGCCTTTCATTGGAATTTTGAAGACATATGGGATGCACCATTTTGGATATTTAAAATATATAAATGGAACTGCATTTTGAATGCACACTTTCAATTGCAATAGTTGGTACATCGTAGTGATTTTAAACAGTATGGTTAATGATAAGAAAATTTTGCCAAAGCAAACGGTTCAAAAACAATTATGTGATTAAAACGTGGTTAACGTATCTATGACGTATTGAGATATCGGAAGTGATCCAGATTTGAGAAAAATCGAATGCAAAAACTTACATTTCTCAGATTGAGGTCCGGTTTTCACCAAGTGATATAAAATAACATTCTTTACCATCTATGCTATTATGGAAAAAGGTGTAGTTAAACTTAAACTTATCAGCACTCCTTGATCGACGTGGTTGACGTGATGAAGTCACCGCCTAATCCAAATGGTATCGAACTTTTCTTCTTCTAGTAGGAAATCTACGTGACCGTCCCGCGACCTCGACCCCTCTTGCAAGAATTTCATGGTCTTCGACGACTTGATGCTGAGCAAGCAGAGCAAGTGCAAAGACTTCACCGTGCGCGGTCTCTATAATGACTAATAACGTGGATTGCTGCTAATTTTCGGCCAACATTACTTCAAGCTCCCGTGGAAATCGATCTAGGAGAATTAAAACTCTATCTTACTCTTCGAGCAGAACGCCAAAAATCGCTATCATATCCTTCGGGACCATTGTAGCGATATCATGCCGGCTACATTTGATCCCCTTTTGTGACCGCTCTCGGGCAAAGCCTAAAGGATTCATGACCATCGATCTCACGATACCATGACGGAAAGATAGTATCAATGAAATCTAGATGGGTTTATCGAGTATAAGATAAAGAATGGAACAATTGCAGGATTTTTTCCTTTAGAATCAATGGGAATAAGATCGGGAGTCCGATAAATCTCCCAAGACCCTGAATATGAGCAACAGTGAGAGTGGGTGCTTATTTCAGGCATGGCCCCAGGGTATAAATGTAGAAGATGCAGTGCTGACAGGTAAGTTCATCACATCGATGAGCAGGATTTCGAAGGAAGGAGCTATAATTCCCACTTTCGCCGGAACCTCGGCCGCCGCCAAGATTCACGAGCTGAATAAAAACCGTCTGCGGCCATCAATGCACGTACCTATCGATATCACGCAGTGATAAATGCAGGAGGCACTCTAAGCTATCTTTTGTGACATGCTGCAGGTGTGGAGCTCTGATCGCTCGCGATAAGGCTTTGCACGATATCTGGAACGACATTATAGCCATAACAAAATTCGCCACCGTCTGGTCGATTGTAAACGTCCGGATGATGTGGGAATACGATAATAAAAACGCGGGAAGGATTATCTTTTTTCTGCTCCTCAACTGGCATTGGGATCTAAGCAACGCTATGAGGCATTCGATCCAACGCTTTGGGCGTTCGATTCAACGCTTAAGGGCGTTCGATTCGATGCTTAGGGGCATTTGAAACAATGCTTAGGGGCGTTGACAAATTAGCAAAAAAAGACGTTCATCAAGATCACCGATTTCAAGCAGCGTGAGGCTAGGGCCTGCGGGAGACAAAGCGCAGCATCCAGGCTAGCGATAGGCAGCATCGCATAGATAAGATCGGACTCAGTCGTGACCTCTTTAAGATATTCAAGCCTTTAGTTGAGTCGCAAAAGGAGACCGCTTCTCAGATCACCAAAAAATCTATGATCTCTCATTCGCCCTACCTGCCCCCGTGCTTGCCCTTCCCCAATGCCTGCCCTTCCTCCTGTCGCCGAGGACGAGGACAACCCACTACCAATTGAGCAAACACTGACTACCAACCTCGGTCCGTGAGTAACCCATTATCCCCAGCTCAGTATGATCCCCAAAGCCTATCACACCTTTGAATTGCGAGTTGAAGACTCTCATCATGATTGGGAGTCTACTTACCGTTACTTTTGACTGTGACGATATCTTCGTCGACTTTGAGCGCTATAGGGGTACCCGCAGCCTATGGAAGCTGTTGATCCTGAGGCATCTTGAAGAATTAGAGGTGGATGACCTGAAAATCTGTGGTGATATCCTACGAGCGTCGAGTGCCATGTACCAAGGGAATTCTGCACTCTCGCAGACCCAAAATGTACCATAAGGAAGAAATGGAAGGAACTCGTTTCGTACTTCTATGAGCACGATAAGTATTGTAGTAGGGTTTCAGACAGTCTTTCTTCAGAAATGTTTCGGCCAGTTGCTGGGTCGTCTCAACCTTTGCGTCGCCGCCTAATAGGTAGGGAATGAGGTGCGCAACGAAATCGTGACCATCCTCGACGCCATGAGGAAATCCAGCCATATCAACAGGAAGGAGTACTAGATGCTGTGCATCGAAAGCTCTAAACTAATCTACGATGCCTTTAGTAGTGAATCACTGTTATCGCTGAAGGTATGCAGTCGATGGACGAGGACTATTCGACGCCATGGCCAGTCTTGACGGACGAGTATTGACCTCTTTTGTCGCGAAGACAATGGGAAGCAAGGCCGTGAGCGCCGTTTTAATGCAGTGCTGAAAGGTTTTTGGAAAGGAGCGACGTAGGCCGTGGACCATACTGTTCATCGAGTGACCCGCAAAAAGATATCCTCAGCACGATCTGTCGCCAGACCAAGAGGACCCCGCAGCAGCAGATCCGCCTCAATAATGTCATCTCGGGTGGTGGTGTCGCAACCATCCACGACTTCGTCCTGCGTTATAAATAGATATATGATGACCGATATGCTTACTATCACCGAAAGACAGAATTTTGAGGAAAGTGTCCAGGAGTATCAGGTTCACGAATATGAACCTTAAGCAGGGGCTCGGCTAAATAACGCCGGTGTGGAGATAAGCATCAATATCGAGACCCAGGATCTCTTCCTCCATCCCGCTGAGAACTATCTCCTGATCGAGGGCTGACTTCTTAGGAACGATTATACCGCTTACGCTAATGCAGACCTAGTATCGCTTTTCTATAATGGCGCCATGTATTTCTTTCAAAGCATCAGCTACCGACTTTGCTGCCAGTAGATTGGGCACCTGAAGGACCTCGGCATCGCCACCACCATACTAGGGATGCTAACATTCTCCGACGTTTTTTTCAAATCGCAAGGCTTCAACCAGCTATGATTCAAGGATTCTACGGCTTAGGCTGAGGCACAGCTTCGGTTTTGCTGAGGATAACGAAAAGATCGTTTACGAATTCAAGCACGAACTCTCATTGGAGCGCAAGAAATTCTACCGCATTGAAAGTTTGTTAAAATTTGCGGCATCAACCCCTTCGACTTCATCAATCTTATCCCCTATTCGTCATCGATGAAAGTCTTCAGTCCAAGCGGCTGAAAGAGTCGACCGTTGATATACAGATCCGAGCCGACTTTCAGATCAACATTCCTGAAAATACGTAAGCCTTCGCCCTGTTCATCTCGAATCGAATCCTCTAGTTTGATTCGATGGTCAGAAGATAACGTCGTCTTCTGAGGAAGTTAGATAAATGAACGTTTCACTTTTGCGGAAAATTGCCACCAATTACGAACCACTTATGCATGGGTTCTCCTTCATCGTTTCTGGGGATGATAGCCAGATCTTGACCTGCTTCAATCCACCCCTCCAATTGCGTGAGGAGAAATCTTACGAGATGGCCCTCGTGAATCTGCAGACGCACTACTCCATCCCAAATATTCATACCGGAAATAATTCGTGCAGCTACTCTCCAGACGATGGCACCCACTGGTTTCCCATCGCCCTGGACAACGGCTACTACAGTATCGACCATATCAACGATGAGATCCAGCGGCAAATGCGGCTCAACAAACACTATCCTTCTCGATGCCAACAGTGCGACTCTGAGAGCAACGCTCACCCTCGCCAGAAGCTACCAAGTGGATTTCAATGTGCCCAATAGCCTGAATACCGTGCTTGGATTTGAGCGCCGGATGTATACCTACAACCGGAGAACAAACGGTTACGTGGAGGGTGAGCATATCGTCGACATCATCAGCATTACGAACATCTTCGTGAATAGTGATATCATCCACGGAAGTTACGTCAACGGCAGTCCACCATCTACAGCTTATTCCTCGAGGTCGATCCAAGCATGAAGGTCTTCCAGACCCCAACGAATCTGATCTACTTACCCCTGCCCCATGAGGACCATCGACCGCATACAAACCTCTTGATCGGTCGCCATATCGATCTTCGGGGGAGCATCGGCTAACAGATTATCAAGAGTACGGACTCCACTTGAAGAGGGGTCAGGCCAAACTCGTGCTGCCTGCGTTAGATGTGGGTACCTAAAGCGTTTTGGGCAGTGCATCCAACCAAAAAGCCGTGGGATCCAGATTATTTCTCAAGAAGGGTGGTAAGGTATGTTGCGTGAAACCCCGAGTTCGTGGATTGTATCTAAGCCCAGGTACTTTCCTTAATACCTACGGGATGAACTGTACTTGAAGAGCGGACGTCGGCTCTACGACGGCTCTGGCCTGATCCTTGGTCACAATAGCCCTTCAAGGACGTCTCCTTCCTGGCACGCTCCTATAAAGAAATGACCAATGAAGGTCTTATCAGTCTCAGTTTGATGATATCGTAACCCCAGCGATCTGCTTGAAAAACTATTACGATGAGAAGGATCACTTGCGTCAGCCTTCTAACCCTTTTAGTGAAAACCTTGACAAGCATGTCTCCGGACCACGTAAACCTATCTTTCTATTTTACTAGTGGGGTTTCCCACATTGGAAAAAAGTCTGACATTGTCAGACTACTGTCAGCTATAAAAAGTCTTACAGTGTCAGACTATTAGTCTGGCATTGGCAGACTCCTGTCCAGCTATAAAAATTCTGGAATTTTTAGACTCCTGACCCGATATAAAAAGTCAGACAGTATCAGGCTATTGTCCCGCTAGTAAAAGTCTGGCATTTTCAGACTTCTGTCCCGCTATAAAAAGCCTGACATTGTCAGACTTCTGTCCCGTTATAAAAAGAGTGACAGCATCAGACTATTTTCCTGCTATCAATAGTCTGACATTGTTAGACTCCTCTCGCTATAAAAAGTCTTACATTGTCAGACCATTTTCCGCTATAACAAGTCTGACATTGCCAAACAATTTTCCTTCTACTGAATTTTCTCATTGTTTTAAAAAAGGCTGATAGCTGCAAAGTGCACACTATTGCCCACCTTGTTCATGAATTTTGTTACTTGTTGATTTACAGAAAAAACAAATATGAATTTCAGCAAAATTTTAACAAAAGTTTCTTTTTATACAAGCTTGAAATATTTCCTCTTAATATCTTGTCCTCTCGACAACCAAGTTCAATGCATATTTCGTGCAGTAAATCTAATTTTCGCAGCAATTACTGTCTTTGTGACAAAGAACATTTTAAAATTTTTGGATAGAATTAACTATCTGGTAAAACTTCATCAAAGCGTAGATGTGACTCAAAGAATAAAATATTTAATATTTTGCGAAGTTAGTGCAGAGTTCATCCTTATGCAGCTTTTACCGGACAAATTCTTCCGTGATGATATGTGTAAAGTAAAATGTTTCATTTTTCATGATCAAATTTACTTTGTATTTTTGATAGTTTGCCTTTAGAGTCCTTTTCAGCATTTCCCTATCCTCCTCTTTTCTTCTTTTATTGAAGGCGCCTTAGCGCTATGCTCCGCTGTGCTGCACTTCACTCAAGGCGTCAAGCGACAAAAAAACACAATCCAGTTATTTCTAAGTGAGACATTTTGCACTCCTATCCTTAGCTTTTCTTTTCTACCTCATTTCCTCAATAGATCGTATTACGGGTACTGCTTGTTAAGATTTCTTGATCACCCTGAATCTGGTGCTGTGGACGAATTCGCTTTGCAGGGGACCCTTCTATTTGTAGAGAGTGGGACAGGCCTATACATTGATGGTCTCCTCTTCTCGATTTTTCAGACTGAGAATTTTGCTTTTTACAAATTATCCTTCCACTTCCACCACCCCCTAGATCTTATAGATCACCCTTTTGGCAAGTCCTCAATTTGAGGGCTTCCTGATTCTGGTCATGCGCCTTCCCTTGAAAGGCGTCTTCGCTGATGAGTTCGTCACCCCAATCTTGGGAGATTTCAACGATTCCAATGTGTATGAAAGTCATATTTCTCGTATTTATCTGATGCTCAATAGGAATTCCGTCCGTTTGCATCGAGTCGTGGGGGTTGGGGGTCCTATGCAAGATTTCCCCTTGAAAAGTGGGGTTGGTATAGAATCCCCCTATGGAACTACTAGAATGGACAATCAGAGAAACTGAACGTGGTTACTGGACCCTGTAATTGAGGTCAGTAATTAGTACTACCACTTGACCAAATATGATGTTACTACGAAGTGCCATTACCTTGATAATACAGCATAAAAATAACGTTAAAAATGCAAGATATCTTGTTAATTCGCTATATTATCTCAATGATTCAATGTTATGTTGAAATTTAGTAAGCAATATTTTACAAACAGAGGGAAACATTATATAACTTAGATAACCCCAGATATTCAATGAATAATCAATTCCATGATAGTCTTTTTTTATTGAAGTTTTCTTAGTTGCATATGCGGATAACCAGAAGAGATATGTTATTTACTATGTTTAAGAGTGTAGTTTATATGCTGAGGCAAGAAATGAAATGAAACCCTCTCTTAGTTTCATGAATGAGTTAAAAATGGAAACCACACTTTTTGGGGGGATTCTTTATTCAACAATCAAATAATAAAAATTCTACCTTCTTTTTATTCTTTTCTTTCCTTTTTGTCTTTTTTATAAACGATTTATATATATGCCTGTGTACTGATATACTATGTGATAAATTTCTGCTGTTAATTATATCAATTATCTTACAATTCGTATTTGTTGACGTACCTGTAATATTATATATTTAATTGCATGGACCTTGCAGGCGGGGAAGTGGTTGAAATAGAACAATAGAAATTGAGCTCTCGTTTAAATGAGGTAGGAATGTTACTTTTTTAGTTGTTTACCATAGATGCATAATTATAAAAGTTATTTCCAATGAAAAAAATAATAATATTTTTCATTCCTATATTTTGAATATATATGAAAACAACGTAGGTTGCCGTAGGTGAACGTATAGATGCATATACAATGCACAAATTGGTATAAAAGGTCAATTTAGTGCCTGTCTTTCAAAGTGGATCACCAAAAAGGCCATCTACAGATTTTGACCAAAATTTATATACGGATTGTCAATTTCCCTATTAATCTATGTGCAATTTTTTATGTCCGCCCTTTGTAGCGTTTCTCCAGAATAAAAGTTCAAACACGATCTAATTTTTATTTCTTATGCATTCTTTCTGAGGTTTCTGTCAGGAATCAACTTTATATAAAAACGAAATTGTCAACAAATCACTCCAATAGAATACGAAATTGTAACCACATTACACTTCAAATACTATTTAAAACGTGTCAGAAAATCTAAAATTTAACGAAGTGAAAATACTAAAAGTCATACGTGCTCCTTTAATTGCCCCATCTATTTATTTCACAGTGAGTACAAATCACTAGAGAGCTAATAAGATAATGAAAATAGGAAAAAGAAGGAAACGGGGAATATGTCAAAGAGACAACGACCCAAAGGGGAGTAATAATAACTCAAAGCCACCATAAGATCTTCAATGAACGGTGAGGAAACCACAAAATCCATTTTCTCCCTACTTAAAAACTTGAAAAAAGTGGATCCTGAAAAAGGCCATATACAGAAATCAATTTTATATGGTTTATACGATGCATAATTGTATATTTAATAATAACCCTAAATTTTGTTTCCGCCCATGCCCTTTCCGGGTGGCTAGGAATTTTTGTTTACTTTCATAAAATTTTGACTATCAGCTAGAATTGATTGGTTTTAAAACAATGTTTAATGAATTAATCAACGATAATTATATATTTCTCATATATCTGCACCATGCAGCGCTTGTTGCAACATAAGATGCATAGTATGTGAAATGTAAAAAAAAATACTGCAAAGGTTAGAAATTTGATTTTTTTATACCCTAGCTGTGTCTTCACACATCTTGTTTATTTAAGATGACATGTGAACAAATTTACAGGGGAGACAATTTTTATGAACTACTTCCCGGCCTGCTTGGTTAGATGATATAAACTTGTGTCTAATCCAATTGTATAAAATTTGATACAGTAAAATATGTTTAACGTAACGAAGTTTCAAGTGACTGGATTGAATTCTAATGAATATAAATATAGCAAATAGATATTAATTCATATTTTCCTACATTTGCAGAAATCATGCTGATTTATTTATGTTAAACAAATTTCAGGCTGAAATATTTGGTATAGAGTATATTCGTGGTAAAACGGCATTATATATTTATATTACAGTTATTCTCGTTTCTCGTCTTTGCCTACAATCACGGGGGGTCACTTCGGGTGTAATTGGGTACAGGCCTGCCGCTGGAATTTTGAAAATCCCCCCCTTTCATATAGTTCCCCAAACAAAATATTGACCCATTCATATAGTAAATTTTAAAAATAAGCAACCCAACTGTATAGTAAATATGTGTACTTTGAGTCAGAAAACCATTAATTTCACAAAAGGAATGTTCTTAAACGTCAAATAATGATAAAACTTGATTAATTACAGCAACCAGTGGAGATTCT
>MJUU01011734.1:4578-22694 GCA_002080025.1 Modiolus philippinarum
GGGGGGGGGGGGGGGTAATATGTTTGCGATCTATGAGAGTTATGTTAGTCTAAAATGTTCAAAAGCATATTTTCTAATAGCTTAGATATAGTGAAACAATATTTTATCAACATTTTTACGCTAGGTACCAAATTCGTAAAGTTTTTACATCTCTCAGTCAAATTAGCAATAATTCTGAAAAACGGAAATTTCCCATTTTTCATAAAATTTCGAGCAGAATGGCCAAAAAAAGACCCCTTAAAAAGTTTGAACCTACTTAAATGGGCTTCTGCATGTCAGCTATAGTGAAATACACACAATAATTTGCATTAGACATTATCTTTTAATCATTTAGAGTCCGAGTATTTTAAATTTTCTCTTAATTTTAAGTTGGAGGGGTGCTAATTTTGGCATTTCTGATCCCACAAAAAGGCTGACTCTAAAATTTTGTCACGTAATTTGTTGCTTACATATCATAAATCATTATTGCATTGGCAATTATTAGATATATATTCAAATTTATACGATCCAGAAGTAAGAAAGACGAAATTGTGAAAATATCTAAAATTCCGAAAATTTCGATTTTTCAAAAAATTTATACCGAAAATCAGAATTTTAAGGACTTTTATGGTCTTATTTTTCAACATTGTATCACAACTGATACATTAGGCATAAAAACTAGATCAAATGATGAGATTTATTTACCTGAAAGGAATTGAAAGCTATAAAATCGTCATTTTCGCTATTTTTGGCAGGGGAAGGTTATATTTTTTGCATCCCCAGATCACAAAAATAGCGTAATGTGCCCAAACTTGTGTTCATTGTAAAGTATATTAAATAAGCTTTAATTTGATACCAAATTTCAGTACATCTAACTTATCTACATAAAAATTATGGAGCTTAAAAGATAAAATTAAGAATAAAACTTAAATACAAGAATTTTGTGTGGTGTACTATAAAAGTGGCCCTATACTGTCTATGCGTGCAGGTTATATTCGTGTTAACATGTTTTATTTTGAAGAGGGGATATAAAAGACTGAAAAAATTGGTCTAGATCATAAGTTGGGAAGGGGGGGGGGGGGTGTGCACGGAAAGTGATTTCAGCCCATAGGTACATAAATTGTAACGGAAAGTTTCATTTTTGACAGAAAACAACAATTTAGACCTCATAATCCCTTACGACAAATTTTGGGGAGGATACATTTTCAAATTACACGTACGCTATCGTATAGGGTCCGTAAGTCTCGTCCAATTTTGGGACTTCCGGGTACACAATTTGCACCCGGAAGTTGCATTTTTAAGAGAAAAACATGACGTTTCAAGCAAACTATAAGGACGTCATAATCCGAATCGACGAGATCATTATCATAGTCAAGCAATATATGCGATTGTTGAAAAAATCATTATTACTGTAGTTAACATTATTGATTTTATTACAGTAATAATTTCTTTATCGGGATCGCATCTATTGTTTAGACTATAATAATGATCTCATCGATTCGCACTTGGCCGGTAGTGTTTTATATTAATATTATATATACAATTCACGAGTTAATGATATTTTAAGCATGAGTGAAATTGCTTAGTTTCTTTTGATCATGACATCACGAAACCAAATAAGCGGATACAACAGCAAAAAGATTCCACCAAAATCAACTCAATTGAAAAAAATCCTTTCCAACGTCAAACAAATTTTTCAATGTTCCTACCATCACCAGTATCAGGTGTGTATAACTAGTTTATCTAAAGTAGTGGAGACACTTGTATTTAGATAACCTTAATCTAGAAGGAAGTGTTTTTTTTTTTAAATTAAATAATGCTTCCTTTTTGCATCCTTTATAAAGATGACTTGCATAAAATGGGCAGATAAAGATTTTGACGCATCGGTTTCTGTTTAACTTGAATTACTTCTTAAGATAAATTGATTGTTCCTGAATGAAATATGAAAATTTAACTCTTTCCATTTTGCCTCTCCATTTTATGTATCTACAAGAATTCATTTTACCTGTTTTCGTAAAGTTGGTAGTGTCAATTGACTAAATTTGTACAAGATGCATTTTTAGTTGTTGGTTTTTTTAAAACAGTGGTTTTAGTTTTTAATATCACAAATTTTAAAAATAGCACCATTTCTCTGTGGTAATATTTTCCTTCTTTTTTATGTATCGCAAATTTATCAAAGCTGATACAGTCTTCTACGAAATGTTTATTACCAGCATTACCTATACATGCGTTGTAATATAAAACACAAAAATATAAAAATTGAAGGCTTTATTCGGACTTGTTCTTTTATAGACGTTACCGTTGTTTCTTAGCTGTTTAGATTTTATCATTTCAGAACTCAACGTTGATTTATATATATACACTAGCTTTTTTTTTATTTGTATTTCCAATACGCCATATTTTCTTCGATTTTTTCCGTAGCACCCGGTGACACCCTTTTTTCTATATTGATCGAGTCGTCCTTGTTAAATTACATTTTTTATTCTGCTATTCTATTTTTTATACTCTCTCTGAAACATTAAAATACTATGATTATGAGAACAGTTGAAAGGATATTTCACACGTAGTTTTTGGTTTTTAGGTATGAGTTTGTTTCTGTTCACTGTATCGTTGAGGAAAATAAGCAACTTCTGCAGCCTTAAATTTTAGTTTCCAACACAAGAACATTTGCTCCATTGGGTGTTGTTATTCTGAATATATTCTGCTTTTCTGTAATTTTGGACATTGTTCTGTTCATTTTACTCCTCGATAAGGTAATTGAGAAATAAACCGCAGGTCGATATAGAAAACAAGGACAACATCAGTAACTCAGTGAAAAACACATAGGGTCGATTCAATAAATGTGTCCCTACCCGACTTTCTTGACAAAAACAAGTGCAGTGATGTTGTGACTGATTCCTTGCTTGCTTCTATATCCAAAAAGTGGCAGTTCTTTTGTAAAAGGGTGACAAAATGCCACATTGTACATCAATGTACATAATATTTTGTCTGTTTCCGTCAACATTTTCCTTTATCACAGAAGCTTACAAAAGATATACATGGTCAAACCTAATGGTGGGGACAGATTTATTGAATCGGTTCTAAGTGCGGTGCACATAAGAAAATTTGAATAAACATACAGATGAACAAAACGGACGTAATTAAGGACGAGACCAATTGTACTGGTATAGTACGCATTTCATGTTTATTTCTTACATTGATTGAATCAGATCTCTCAGTTGCTTCCAACGCTGCGACATATCTGAAAAGGGGACCAAATAACAAAATACCAAGGTTACTGGGAGATCTTATTTCAATCAGATTGACATTTATTGTAAGTCGACTCGCCATTAGTGATAAAAATAGCAAAACAGGTCGGTGGTGCCAGAACTTTGCCAGCAATAGTGATTCAGTTTTGAAACTTTTTTTTTAAATATGTGATTGATTTAGAAATACATTTAGTGATGGAAAGACATGGTCGTTTTTTAAGGCGTCTCCAGGGTATTAATTTCCTATTATAGAATTTTGTGAAATTTTCTGTTTAGAATCATAATTGTATTATTGTTCAATATATAAAATAAAATTTGGGGGTCACCGTGCATTTAAGCGCAAAAATCAAAATTGAAAATTTCAGGTTTTTACATAGAAATGATAGGGAAAATGATTATATGAGAGGATAGCTTGAAAAATCTATTATAGATTTTGTTCATACTTTGCATGTGTTTTGAAATCATCCTATAGATTGCGTATAAAAAATAAAAATTAGGGGTCACCGTTGAAATAAGAGAGATAAATTGCTAGATTTTGATTTCTCTAGGGATATGTATGTTAAATTCTTTTTTCAAATTATCTCCCTTGCATAATTTCTGTGTTATGCAAATCCAGCAACAGATTTAAAACTTGTGTGTTTTAGTTCACCTTTTTGTAATGAAAATGTTGTAAACGTAATTAGGAATGATAACTTTAAATACCTTCGAACTTTTTTCACATTTTAAATAACCATTTTGTTAATTTATTTAATGAATGAAACCTAAATGAACAATTATTGGACAAAAATGGCGGAATAATACCACTGACAAACCTTAAGTTTTGTTTGAAGCTTGAAATATATTAACCGAACAATACAGCATAACAAATCTATGTTTCTACATTTTGATTTGTTAATTTCATATGTATGTTTCAGTGTTGCAAAAGTATCAGAAACATTTTTTGCAGACAATGCATTAAAGAAATTGAAATTGAAGTGATTAAAACAACAACAATTCAAGCTCATGTTTAATTTTTTTAATATACTACTCAACAGAAGAAACGATACACAGTTAAGTTGGTTAATATTTTTGTTTTTGCCATTTAAAGTTTTTTTTTATTTAGTGTATTATGTATTCAACGCCAAAACGCATTTATTTATTCTATTTTTAAATCAATTCCGAAAGGGATACGATGACAATCCGGAATGGTAGTTTTTCGCCCGATGATCGAATTCGCCGTTAACTGGTAGATGATTTAAAATGTTTGATGTCAATAATTGGGACATTTCATCGTGTTAACAATTTGCCATCCTAAAATGTTGAAAAAAATGTTTCATTTCGATGCCCCGTTCAATCCAAAATCAACGTGGACAGTTACTTAGCGCGGTCACACCGTCGATCTTGATTTTTGCCCTCGAAATTCATTGTTATGTGAAAAGAAAAACAAACTAAAGACTATTGATTAATCTAAAGCAAACATGCTCATCAAATAATAAATCACATGATAGCAGGTCCCTTGAGACGTCGCAACGTTAAGATCGCAAAACACGCATTTAACGCTTATGAGAACGGTAGTTGAAGATGAAATAGGCCTGAGGATATTATGTTCGACAAAGCAATAGAAGTTTGAAGTCAGTCGGTTTGAAAATGTAATGGTTTGGTAAAAAGAAAATGTGAATATACTCTCTATTTACGACTGTAAACAGAAATTACTGATTTTGACCTTGACCGTGACCAGAAATGGTTCAGAAATTGTAATAGACATTTTGGGGTATAATGTGAATTCCAACGTGCAGAAAACACATTTTGTCTAATGGTTCTGGTTTTCTGCTAAAAAGTAAAATATTATTTTTGATAAAATCTGTGTATCGTTACTTTTATTGAGTAGTATATATGAAACATACAATCATAATCATCATCATCATCATCAACTACAAAAAATTTTACCATATAAATTGTTTTTTTTTAATTTCTTTAAAAAAATAATATAATAAATACCTTACCCTGATAACAGTAAAAAATGAAATAAGAAAAACTTTTTATAAAAGATGTCTAATTGAACCTCTGAATAGAGTAAATCTGCAAAAACTTGTAATTATGATAAAAAATACAAATACAACATATATTTTGAAATTGTAATAAAGCATCGGATCTAGGAAAAAATAAGTGTAACTGGAAGATAAGTGCTGATTTATTAAAAAAAAATAAGCACTTTGTCACAATATTGTACTAGGTTGGTGTTAAAATGCTTTGATTATAAAATATATTTCTCGTTTGCTTTTTGAGCAATTGTTTTTTTGTTTTTTGTTTTATTCGGGGGGGTATTATTTGGTTTTAGTTCCATCAACAATAGACATATTTTCCCTTCTGATTCTTCATTGCACTTTACTATTGCGAAGCTACCAAATCCTGCTCTGTGTCCGTTTGAGAATGTAAGCATACTTAGTTTTGAAATCATGGCAGATTTTCAAGTGATTTAAGAAATAATTCATGGTAGGTATATGGTTACGGAATTTTAACCATGGGCTGGGCGTTCATATTCGAATTTTACCAGGAGCGTTAATTTTACGAATATAAAGGCTAAGCCCATGTTCAAATGACAATAACCATATACTAGTACCTGCCACTAATTATTTCGAATCTAATATGACAGACAATGGACTTTTCCAATCTGAAGCGACCTAAAAGAAGGCGGATTTCCTACCTCCATTGATGTTTGTGTATATGACGTCACAATACACAATCTGACGTATTGAAACAGATGCAAGTTGAACTCGAAAGCAAAGTAATACACATTTGCGTATCTGAATGCCATGATTTAGTGAAAAAAACTGTTCTTAACTCTTATTTCTTTTAAAAACTAAGACGAACAAAATTAAAAATATTGTTGTTTATCGTCCCGTTAACTAATATTTCGATACCATTTGCGCATGTGCGAAATATATGGTTATCGAGTATTATACTGATTGACGATTAGCTAGAGCCATGTTAGAACTTAGCATGAACATTGCTCTGTTGTTTGCTGACGTTGGATTAATCGCCATTTCAGAAGTATTGCAGCTACATCAATGAAGTCACTTTTTGTAGAGGATTCAGTCGGAATGTGTTGAGAGAATCACAGACAAACAATATCTTATGACGAGCGATTGTAAGTCGAGTGTACCTTATTAGTGGTTAACTAAAAAAGGCGCGAACTCATAACCAAAGGTGAGAGGCTATAGGTAATCTTAAAAGCTTTAATTTAACAAAATTGCCTTCTGCGTCCTGATATATTGCTTTGTGTTACGAGTTTTTAAAACAATGCCATGGGTGTTGTCTATTTACACTAAGGATTTTTTACTTAGGTAGTGGAAAACTTAAAAGAAACAAACTTACTGAAAAACACAAGCAATGACATTATCTTAATTATTTAGACTAAGAAAATATACTATTTATGAATTCAACATCTAAATTTTAGTGAACAACATTATTAACACATTCTACAAACTCGTAAGAGTAGTTAATGTTTGATTTCAAATGATTTAGGTAAGTTGCATTTTTAAATCATACCACACGTCATCACTGCACGTATTTTCGCATGGCCATTCTACTATGGTTATATCTTTCCATATCAAACTCAGCTCAGACGGAACTTCATCATGAGACACTCCACCTTTAAGAATAACAATAATTCTTTTCTGTCCACGTTGTTCGAACATTTCGTATTTGGCCATTTCAATTTCAAATCGTCCCCATTTTCTTTTTATGAAAAATGGAGTGATGATGAAAATAACAAATCTACTGTTACGAACGTTATTTATGATAGTGTCAGCATGATCGGCGCCGGCGGGAAAGTCTCGGTCTTTGATACAGACACTGAACTTCCATTGCCTCTCTAACTTTGGAACAAGTGTTCGGTAAAGCCATTCATTTGAATCACTTGCATAAGCAATAAATATATCATATTTGAATTCAAAATTTGGAACATAGTTTAAATAACTATCTTTAAGTTTTCGATACAAAAAGTATGTCATTCGCCATCTAAACTGATATATTAATGTTGAAATCCCAATAATTACAAATGAACAAACGATACAGATAACACCAACACGTAACCATGCAACTGCATCACAGTGGGCAAAAATGTCATGAAATTGTAATATGACAACAATTGTACTGACGATCGTTCCGTTAGCCAAACGACATGTATAATTTCTATCTTTGTCTAATTTTGCATTTGTTTCTGACAACCATTGGATAAATTTTCTATTCTCACAAGAACAAAGAAACTCGTTACCATCCAACATGAGAGTAAAATTATTATATAATTTGAAAACTTTGTCAATCCATGTTGTGACAGATTCATCTAAGGTCAACAACTTGTTAAATCTCATATCAAGGGATCTTAGGCTATTAATTGACAACAAGGGCTTTGGGAAATTGCGAAACGAGTTAACTGAAAGATTTAAGTACTGTAGGCTCGAGATTAATCCAAATTCTTCTGGCAAATCTGTTAGATGATTAACAGAAATATCCAATCTTTTTGTATTGTTTCGAAGGAATTTAAATACATTTTTACCTTGCTTAAATGTTTGGTCTAAATTAGCATCCCGCATTTTAACAAAGTCGACGTCACGTGCGAACTTAATAATTCCTTTGTCAGCATACATAGTAGAATCTATTCCAGAAACATCAACAAATTCAAGATTGTTTCCATCAGGCATTAGAACTTCCGGGAATTCTTGGAACTGAAAGTATGAAAGATCTAAGTGTCTAAGGTTTTCAGTCCTTTTTATTTCCAAGTTGAACGGTTTTGATAGTGACATCACGTGACTTAATCTAATAAATTCTAATTTAGGTGGTAAATAAAATGTCAGCTTTGCCGGAGACTTTTTTAATGTTTGATAGTTTTGACGGATGTCGTAAGAGTATGAATTCGTGATATTTAATTGTGGAGGCAAAAGGAATTCCATATTCTTAAAATCAATCGGAATGTAAGAATAATCAAACAGTTTAAGATTTTTCGCTGAGTGGCTCAGTTTAATTAGCTCAACATACAGACGATTATACCAGAAAGTAAAACTATTTGCAGAAAACACAACATTTTCAAAGCAATCGGGATGATCATATGTTAAAAGTGATTCTGGCTCAATGTCTACAATACCATTGTATGACATTATTAGAGTCTTGACACAAATTGTTTTTAAATATTTCACCATGTCCTTTGTAACTCTAATTTTAAAAGGGTTCTCAAGGGTTTGGCGTGATTTACGACTCACTCTGTGAAAATTTATTAGATCCATCTTCTTTTTTTGAAACGGATGCAACAGTTGTAATGCATGCTTTAAGCTGAAGTAGGAGTTAGATATATCCAAGTATTTTGCATTTTTAAACGGCTCAAGTATTCCAGATTCCATGGCAGAAGACAATTTGTATTGAACGCAATTTCTTAGATTCAATTCCGTCACGTTTGAAAAACGAAAATTCTGAAACGTTTCGTTCATTAATTCACATGCTAAGCAATAATCAAAAGTTAGCCTTTTCAGATTTTTGAGATAACGAAATCCTTTCCCGAAACGTGAATTCTCACACAGGTCAATAGATAAAATCTGTAGGTTCATAAGAATTCGAAAAGCACCATCTGGATATATGCAAACTTTGTGTTCACACATTGGTTTTAATGCCGATGGTTTCCTTAAATTTTGCTGTAAATAGAGTTGCTCTAGATTTTCTAAAGATCTAAACACACGAGCAGTGTAGGTTTTGGGATTAATTTGATTGGCTGCTAATGAAAGTATTTTTAATTTTCCCAATCCAACAAAGGCATCATCATAAACAGTGTGAATTCGATTATTGTTAATGTAAACTTCAGAAAGGTTCTTATACAAGTATAACGTTTTATCTAATTGTGATAAAAAGTTGTATGACAAATCTAACACTTTAATATTCCTCGGTAGATTATCTGGAGTTTTAAGCAGTCCTCTTCTAGAACAATTGGCACATGTATTAATTCCGGTAACATCACATGACTTTATGGCAAAAATTCCGCGTTGACTAACAAGTAATGAAATAAAAATCCTGAAAATGAACATTGCAATGTTTTAACTTTCACAATGTCGGTATAATATCTCTAAACATATAACTTGTCCTATTTGTAAAGAAAACAAAAGGAAAAAAGTTATCACAAAACACTATAAAATAGTAATAGTTATTGGGGCTCCTCCAGGGTTCTTCGCTTGGTCGGTAAAAATGATTTTCTTGTGTAAGTGATGCGTGAAAAATACCCATAAAACTGGTTGTGATACGTGATTTCATAAATTTATATACGGGGAATAAAAAAAACTTACAATGATACGGTATTTTACCACTTCAAAAGCATGATAAGGTGAAAGGGGAACCCCTCTAATGTGTTATCTATGGTTTCAACATATTTTCAATGTCGTGTATTTTAAAGTTTTATTTATACAATAAAATATACAAAGATATGAATGTACGGAAGCTACATTACGCTACACAAATTTATTTTTTTAGCTATTATGCAAACGTTTGCGTTATTTCGTAATAACACAAAGTGTTGCTTATTTTAAATGCATGCGTTTTAACACAAATATTGCTTTTTTCTCAGTGGTTCATATTGAAATAGAACAACCCATAATATCGAAATGTAAGGTCATAGAAAAAAAAGGGAAACGAGGAATGTGTCAAAGAGACAACGACCCAAAGGGAAGTAATAAAAACTCAAAGCCATTACAAGATCTCTTCAATGTTTGGTAAACCCCACACCGAACAGCAGGTCGTAGTCTGTCCGTAAATAAATAGTTTGAATATGATTTAATTTTAGTATTCATTGAAGTATTTTATTTCAGACTTGTATTAAAGTAGTTTTCCGTTTTATTTATTTTTTTTTTCTTTTGTTGGCTTATCAGTTTTTAAAAATCCAAATGCCTATGTTGGAGGTGGATCCAAGACAACTGCCGATTCCCAGAAGCTATTGCACAAGAAACTGTACGATAAATTCACTTTCGTATCTGGAAAAAGACATAAAACCACCTACATAATATCTCGACTAGATACGTGTTATATCTGACTCCTTGTCTTTGCTAAAAATTCAACCCTGCACTATTCAATTAATTAAAATTCCAGCAAAAACAAACATTGCATGAAAATCTTTGCATAAAAATGCTTTAAATGCGCTCTGATAGAACTGTCAAAAACGGGCCTATGCATGGTTGTGTTTCATCTTCCAAGTTTCGGTTCCTGAGTAGCCGAGTGATTAAGGTAGTTCTACTACCTTTACAACCATTGTCGACTGTCATCACTGCTGGCATAGTTCGAGACTTGTTTTTACATTACAAAAAGGGTGCACTCGACTTACAATCGTAAGTGATACGATATGTCAGTTACCTGCCCAAGGTCGGTGCACTCAGGGTCTCCCCCTCACTGAAACTGGCCGTCATGAAGTAGCTGAAATACTGCTGAAAGTGATGTTAAACCTCATATCAATCAATCAGTTTTCCTTGTTTCAAACTTGCACCGATATTATTATCATTCTCCCTTCAGTTACCTGCCAAACTATTGAAACATGGTTCTTTACAGCTTAAGATAATGTTTTATTATATGAACGGACCATGTCGTTCTTGTCGTTCTTGTCTGCGTCGGGCATCAAGTATTTACTTCGCACTTGTCCGTTTTCCAGAGAGGTTGGTAAAGTTTCTTTCCAGTTCACTTTCAAGTAAATGATTTTCTATGTCGAACTGATTTCTTTATATTCTGCTACATAGCTTGTATGTACCCTTGAAATATCCTTTTTAAATAATCTGTAAAAGACCTGAAAAAAGAAATAACATTTTTTTTTAAAACAGCCTTTTCTAGTGATGAACATATTGAACGTTGTGTATTAAAACCAGGGGCAGATTTCAACCCCCCTTTTCATCGCCAAATAAAATATATGGAGGAATCCGAGAATAAATTACTTGAATTACCCGTATACCTGTAATTTTAACACATCTTTACGAAATGGTGGTCCATTATTGTGCAAAGTTTGAATTCATTTCATGCAGCCATCGTTCAGACAAGAATTATTGAAAGAATAGGTACAGCAACTAGATTTACTATTGCGAACAATAGCCGTAGTCATCCTAGACAACCAATTCGATCATCCCATCACATTCGCAACCTCAAAATCTACCTATAAATCAATTTTCGCTGAAATCAGACAAAGTTTTAATTTTATGCAGTTTGGCAGCCATTTTGAAAATGGAAGCCATTTTGATTTTTTAGCATAAATTTCCTCCTTTTATCTTACCGAACATTTACACAAAAAAGAACAAATTCTTCGAAGCAGTTCCTGAGATATTGAATCCTCAACTTTGCAACGTTTAATGGCGGCCATCTTGGAAATGGTGGCCATTTTGAAGAAAAAAATTATCACACGGCACACAACTGCTGATGGTCGTCCTATTTGGTGCAAAGTTTGAAATCATTTCATTCAGCCATTTCAAAATAACTGCTCGGACAAGAAATAATGGAAGAAAAAAAGGAAGAATAACTAGATTTGCTATTGCAAGCAATAGCTGATGTCGTCCCTGGCAGCCAATTCGATGATTCCATCTTGTTCGCAGCGTGAAAATCTTCCTAGAAATCAATTTTCATTGAAATCGGGCAAAGTTTAAATTTTTACGTATTTTGGTGGCCATCTCGGAAATGGCGGTCATTTTTAATGTTTTTTTCTTGTATACTCTCCTCCAGATATTGATCCAACTTTGTACTACATATGATTGAAATCTATTCATGCAATATTGAGAAAATATTAATTTTAGTTGACATTGGACCGAATTCGAATTTTTCATATTCCAGCCGCCATCTTGGAAATGGCGCCCACTTTGAAAAATATTTCTTGATTCCACCCCTCTAGATAGTGATCCAACTTTGTACCAAATATGATTCAATTCTGCCAAGGCATCTTTAAGAAATCACCTGGACAAAAAGAGGTGGTAGAAAGAATAATAACTAGATTTGCAATTGAAACCAATAGCTGATGTCACCCCTGGCAGCCAATCCGATGCTTCTATCTTGTTCGCAGCGTCAAAATCTACCTGGAAATCAATTTTCTTTCTACTCGGACAAAGTTGAAATTTTGACGTATTTTGGCGGCCATCTTGGAAATGGCGGCCATTGTGAAAAAAATATATATCTTCCATACATCCTTCCAAATAGAGTTCAATCTTTGTACCCAATATGATTGAAATCTGTAAATGCATCATTGAGAAAATAGCTGAAATCGGACCAAATTCGAATTTTTCGTATTCATGCGGCCATCTTGAAAATGGCGGACCTTTTGAGAAAAAAATTTTCTCGAATGCACATCTCCAGATAGTGAACCAACTTTGTACCAAATATGATTGAATTCTGTTGAGGCATCATTGAGCCATCACCAGGACAAAAAGAGGAGGAACAAATAATAATAATAACTTGATTTGCAATTGCGAGCAATAGCTGATGTCGCCCCTGGCAGCCAAATTCGATGATTCCATCCTGTTCACAGCATCAATATCTACCTAGAAATCAATTTTCGTTGAAATCCGACAAAGTTGAAATTTTGACGTATTTTGGCGCCATCTTAGAAATGGCGACCATTTTGAAAAAATATAAAAATGCACATCTTCATATAGTGATCCAACTTTATGTCAAGTTTCATGAACTTCTGATCATGCATCGCTGAGTAATTGACCGGACAAACTTTGGCCGGAATAATAATAATAATAAGAAACGGAGGAATAACAATATGTCGTCCCGACTACGTCTGGGGCGACATAATTATTATAATAATAATAATAATGAGTGATGATATATTTGCATGCAAACACAAGTCACCAAACCAGATTCCATACTCAATTGCTCTTTGAAAAAAATGTTGTGTTGTAAATTTATCACCAATGATCGTAATAATGTTTTCGGAGTTAATTGTTTTTTCTATTCCTCATATCAGAATTAGAGTTTAAAACTCATTATGTTTTAACCATCATTGCTAGTATTGCTTTGATTCGCAGGTTAAAATATATTGTTTATTGCGTCAGAAAGGAAGTTGTGTCAAAGTGTTCTCATTATTGAATCATCAATGAAACCAACATTCCAAGCTTAATATGCTTAATAAGCTTAATTGATACTCTAACGTGAAATAAAGTTTTTGGGTTGTGACCTTGACCTTTGACCTTGACCTCATTTTGAAGGTCGCATCTTCCTGAACATTTTGTATGTTGAATGTCTTTTTCTAACTTCAATAGTATTTGAGCTATACGCAAAAAACCCCCCAAAATCGGACACCAAAATCTGTTTTCGGTCCATAGACCAAAAACGGTTGGTCCAATTATTTTGGACCCATGTAATAAGTGTAGATCTTAACAAGACGCACATTTTCTTCATTACATTTCATCAGCTATCTATTACGGTTTGAGAGTTATTACAAAAACAAGGTCTGGGGTCAAAGTTCAAAGTGACCAGTGACCATTTTTAAATGTAACACATATCACCTAAGATGAACGAAAAATGTTTCAGGTTTCTATCTCTTACCGTTTTTGAGAAAGAACATGTTTAAAGATATGACGAAATTTTCAAGGACATAACTCGTGAACCGTTGACCAGAGAGTTTCGGTCCAAATGTAACGAATGTCCGTCATGACCAAACAAACATTTTTGTCTTTTCATTTAATCATCTATCTTCTAAGGTTTCAAAGTTATTCCGTTAAGAAGGTTTGAGGTCAAAGTTCAAAGTGACCAATGACCGTGGTCATTTTGGAAATTTTTAGACCTTCCTGCACATCTACAATGGTGCCGAGTTGCATTGAGTTTGGACCAACCATCTTTGAGAGAATGTGTGGACAAGATTAAAATCATTGAGGAATAATAACAAAAATAACCAGTGATGATATGTTTGCATGCAAACACAAGTCACCCAAACCAGATTCTATACTCAATTGCTCTTTAAAGAATGCTGTGTTGTATATTTACCACCAATGATTGTAATAATTTGTTCTGAAATATTTTTTTATTCCTGATGTAAGAATTAGTTTGTAAAGCTCATTATGTTTTCGTCCATCAATGCTCTTAGTGCTTTGATTCACAGGTCAAATTAACCTGGATTGCATCAGAAAAATGCGTCATAGTGTTTTCATTATTGATTAATCGATGAGCCAAAATTCAAAGCTTCATATATGTATTTATTGATACTTTAACATGAAATAAGGTGTGGAGGTGTGACCTTGACCTTTGACCTTAACCTCATTTTGAAGGTCCCGTCTTCCTAAACATTTTCTATGTTGAATGTCTATTTGTATCTTCAATGGCATTTGAGCTATAAGCAAACAAACCCAAATTCGGACATAAAATATCGGTTTTTTGGTCCATAGGCCCAAAACAGTTAGTCCAATAAATTTGGACCCAATGTAACAAATGTAGATCTTAACAAGACACACATTTTTGCAATTACATGTTTTCAGCTATCTATTACCGTTTAAGAGTTATGACTAAAACAAGGTCTAGGGTCAAAGTTCAACGTGACCAATGACCTTTGACCTTGGCATTTTAAATGTAACACATATCATTTAAGTTGAATGGAAAAGGTTCCAGGTTTCTATCTCTTACCGTTTTCGAGAAAAAACATGTTCAAAGGTATGACAAAATTTTCAAGGGGTATAACTCACGAAGGGTTGACCATAGAGTTTCAGTCCAAATATAACGAATGTCCGTCATGACCAAACAAACATTTATGTCATTATATTTAATCATCTTTCTTTTACGGTTTCAGAGTTATTCCAATAAGAAGATTTGAGGTCAAAGTTTAAAGTGACCAATGACCGTGGTCATTTCGGAAATTTTTAGACCTTCCTGCACATCTTGGGGTTGGTATCTACAATGGTACCAAGTTTCATTGAGTTTGGACCAACCATCTTTGAGAAAATGGGTGGACAAGATTAGAATCATTGAGGAATAATAACAAAAAATAATAAGAAACAGAGTAAAAACAATAAGTCACCAAACTTCGTTTGGGTGACTTAATAAGAAACAGAGTACAGCGATGGAAACGTTTAACATTCCTTACCACACGCACACGATTCACACGATGAACGCACACGGTTCACACGTTGAGCGCACACGATTCGAACGATGAATGATACAGAAAGTTCTCAATCGTGTATCGTGTACCGTGTATCGTGTACCGTGTACCGTGTAACGTGCATCGTGTCGGTTAAAAAAATCTTATATTTTTTCATGAAACGAACTCGAAATGAAAAATATCAGCGTGCAATAAATGTCGAGATATTATAAATCTCACAGCATAATAAAATGGTAATTTACAATGTGATACATAAAGATAAAACCAATGTTAATTTTGACAAAAGAAAATACCAGTAGTCGGTTTTCCATATGAAATAGCGTGTTATATACTTTCTCCCGGGAACTGTCTACACTTTTGCCGTAACAATATCAGAGTAGGGTCGACATAAGCTTAAAACGTTGTAATTTTGTCAGAAAAATAAATAAATTAATAAACAATGTTAAATAAAAAAAAAATGACGTCAAATAAAAAGTCCTGATATATCCTAAGAAAAGATACATTACTTTTAAATTAGATTTACACATACTAAAATGTTCTCATTATTTCAACATAAATATATTTTCTCTATTTTATTTTATACCAGTGTCCACAATACTTAAACTTGCTATAATTAAACCATAAATATAAAAGATAGGGCGCTTCTTCTCTATTTCATATTGTCCTCAATACAAAAACTTGATAAAATTTAACCATAAATATAAAAGATAGGGTTCTTTTTCTCTATTTTATATTATACGGGTGTCGCAATACTATGACTTGATAGAATTTAACCATAAAAATAAAAGATAGGTTACTTTTTTCTCAATTTATATCATACCGTAGTCCGCAGTACTATAATTTGATAGAATTTAACCATAAATATAAAAGATAGGGCACCTTTTCTCTACTTTACATTGTACCGGTGTCCGTAATACTAAAACGTAATATAATTTAACCATAAATATAAAAAAGGGCATTTTTTCTCCATTTTATATTATACCGGTGTCCGCAATACTAAAACTTGATGGAATTGATCATACATATAAAAGACAGATCACTTTTTCTCTATTTTATTTTATACAGGTGTCCGTAAAAAAAAACTTTCTATAATTTAACTATAAATATTAATGAAAGGGCACTTTTTCTCTATTTCATATTATACCGGTGTCCGCAATACTATAACTTGATAGAATTTACCCATAAATATAAAAGAAAGCGCACCTTTTCTCTATTTTATATTATACCGGTGTCCGCAATACTTAAGGTAGATGGGTAGTCCCAATTTTTTTTCCATAGATTTTCTTTATTTTCTCAGAAAAGTTTCCTTATTATATAAGCATTGAAATAAAATAATAAAAAAGGGGGTCACTGTGCTTGTTTTTAAAATAACTGATATCAAAATAATCAAATATTTCTATTGACTATATAGGGAAAAACAGGTATATTGTTGATTTCTTTAAAACTATTCCATAGATTTTTTTCTACTTTATTCATGTGTTAGCCCTTTCAACATACTTTCAAAACAATATAAAGAAAAATGGGGGTCACCGAATTTGTTTTCAATAAAATTTATAAAATGTGAATTCTCATAGTGATATCTATGTAAAATATTGTTATCAGATTATCTCCCTTTTTCAAATATCTTTTTCCAACGTATTTTCTTATCAAGTTACCATGCCTCGTCTTATTAGATAAAAACATATAAATTCAACTCCATGTAGGTCCTTTGCATATTGTATTATGAATATAATATTGATTGATTTATTACAAATAAAAATATTTGCATATTCAAAAAGCAGATAAAACCAAAACAATATAAATAACGAATTCAAAATGGCGGAAGACTACCGATCTACCTTAAACTTAATAATTTAACCATAAATATAAAAGAAAGTGAACATTTTCTCTATTTTACATTGTACCGGACGGTGTAAACAATACTAAAACTTGATAGAATTTGACCATTAATATAAAAGATAGAGCACTTTTTCTTTATTTTATATTATACCGGTGTCAGCAATACTATAACTTGATAGAATTTAACCATAAATACAAAAGATAGGGCACTTTTTCTCTTTTTCATATTATACAGGTGTGCACAATACAAAAACTTGATAGAATTTAAATATAAATATAAAAGATAGGGCACTGTTTCTCTATTTCATATTATACTGGTGTCCGCAATACTATAACTTGATAGAATTTAACCATGAATATAAAAGATAGGGCTCTTTTTCTCTATTTCGTATTTTACCGGTGTACACAAGGCTAAAACTTGATAGAATTTAACCATGAATATAAAAGATAGTGCACTGTTTTTTTTATTTCATATTCTACCAGTGTCCGCAATACTAAAACTTGATAAAATTTAACCATAAATATAAAAAAGAGGGCACTTTTTCTCTATTTCATATTATACCGGTGTCTGCAATACTATAACTTGATAAAATTTAACCATAAATATAAAAGATAGGGCACTTTTTCTCTATTTCATATTATACCGGTGTCCGCAATACTAAAACTTGATATAATTTAACCATAAATACAAAAGATATGGCACTTTTTCTTTACTTTATATTATACCAGTGTCCACAATACTATAACTTAATAGAATTCAACCATAAATATAAAAGATAGGGCACTTTTTCTCTATTTTATATTATACCGGTGTCCGCAATACTAAAACTTGATAGAATTTAACCATAAATATAAAAGACAGGGCACTTTATCTCTATTTGATATTATACCGGTATCCAGAATACTATAACTTGATAGAATTTAACCAAAACTATAAAATATGGGGCATTTTTTCTGTATTTGATATTATACCGGTGTCC
>MJUU01011735.1:0-12202 GCA_002080025.1 Modiolus philippinarum
CAACAGAACAAAATCACTGTCTAATAACCAATACATTTTGTCAACAGAGCAAAATCACTGTCTAATAACCAATACATTTTGTCAACAGAACAAAATCACTGTCTAATAACCAATACATTTTGTCAACAGAACAAAATCACCGTAAAATAACCTATACACCTAGGTAATGGTCATCAATATTGAATCTGTAACGACAGAAATTTTGCGGTCGGCACTAGATTGGACAGATCGTTACAATATTTACATTTCAAGAATTAAAATAATAAACAATGAGAGGATATGGGGTAAATACACATGAGACAAAGTTTTACAAATACATTGTGAACAAGCAATGACACAACGCTTTAATTGTTCTTCTTCATTTTGAAGTCACAATGAGGCATTCAAAAATGAGCTTTGCTCATACCTCATAGTAAGTTGAATACGGCCCTAGCACCGGTTTAAGAGGAATTCATTGCTAGATGTCGAGCAATGCTGCATCCATGCTTCGCACTCATGAATGCGGGGTCGCCAACAAACATAAAATAAACTGGCAAAAAGTACGTCCAGAGTTATTATCAAACGTTGATTGGCTCACAAGGGAACGGCGCTATGTGGGAATTCGTTCAAAACATAAAAAGATATTAATGTAGAAAAGATAACAGAAAACACCTACAATAGCCGAAAACCACAATCACATGTCACAATACACCAGGGAAGTGACCACGAACACAAAGTAGCAATTTTGCTTCGAAGTTAGGCAGGGATAATCGGTTGCAGATGACACCCCCGGTTTGTGTGGGATTTACACTGCAAGTGATTTTAGTTTGTGGTGTTCGTGCTCATTTTTGTATTTGACATTTTTGCTGTTCATCGTCGAACCGAAACTGAATCCGAAACCGAGACCGAAATTGAACATATACAGAATGAATTGCATTGGCAACGTTAAAACATTGTTTAACTATTTGATTACCGGGAGTAGTTCAATTTTTTAGCCTTCTTTTTGAAACCTCTACATTTAACTTTCAGTAAGTAATAGTTATCACACGAGGACGCAGTGTGTCTGTATAAGATCATCCCGACGGGCGGAGGCCGGAGGGGTGAGTTTATACAGACATACACCAAGTTCGAGTGTGATAACTAATTTACATCCGAACTAATATACAAAAATGAAAGAATATCGATACACATTTTTAAAAATTATTTCCATGCTTTTGATGTCATGAAATAAATATTTCATACTATAATAATAATAATATATATCCTTATTGTGCCCCACAACGATTTTTATATACGATTTTTTAACACGGTAGCCCCAACGGGTCCGTGGTCATGTAGGTTGGGCAGAAGTCTATAAAACGAAACGACCATGGTTCGAATCCCACTATGGACTATGTTATTTTCGACGTTTTAAAACCTTGATATTTAAACATAAAATTTTACTAAGTTAAAAGAACTGAGCAGTTCTCAAAATTTTGCCTCGACAGAAACAAAATTTAAAGTAAAAAATCCTTTGTTCTAACTGGGGTGAGATTGCTAGGGTGATCCGACCCTTGCAAGAACGAAAGAGCTGGGATGTAAATCTTGTAGAAGTTATTTGGAATTCAATAATAGGAATATTTGTTTATTTTTTTGTTACACAATTTCTTTCGTTGATCCTTATTTATCCTTTATTATAGGATTAAACACTCATTTTTAGGAAATTATCTATGTATAAACTCCGGCAGCTCACTCACAAACTGAATAAAGTCCGAAGGACTTTATGTAAAGTTTATGAGTGAGCTGCCGGAGTTAATACATAAATAATTTCCTAAAAATCAGTGTTTAATCCATATAATTCAAATTTTGTACGTTAAAAACTGCGTGATCCATGTTAACGACGTCTTTAAATGCTGCACTATATTTTTGCGGAGCAGATTCATGGGCAAACGGAAATATCGAAAAATATTTCCGTTTGCTATTCATGACGTTGACCAATGAAAATGAACGTTACAATTACATTTGGAATTATTACTTTTTGGTTTTTATACAACCACAAAAATTATGGCGCTGTCGTTGTCGTCGGGGTCGGCGATTGTTGACAGCATAACTTCGATTCAAGTGGACGGATCATAATCAAATCAAATCAAATTAAGTATGACGTTTCTTGGGACATACGTAAGCTGGGATTCTAATTTCGGGAACTTGGTCCCGCCTATTTCAGATAAAAGCACAAAAATCGGTTAAATATGGTTATTTAGAGTTTGTTGACAGCATAATCCTTGTTCCAGTAAACGGATCATCATAAATTTTAGCATAATGTTTTTTTGCCATACGCGTAATCTTTTTTTTTTGTTTTTTTTTAATTTTATTTATTTTTTTTTTTTTATTATTATTTTGGGTTTCTGGTCCGACCCGTTTCAGAAAAGAGGTCAAATAGTTTTTATCTTGATATTTGATTGTATTCATAATAAAATTTCCAATCTGGAGTGTGCAACGAATTTTATATTTCATGTACCATGCATGGTACGCGATAGTCACAAAAATGCGGAGTACCTAGTATTTCGTTCAAAAACTATGGTTTCTATATGAAATATAAAATATTTCGCACACAATCTGGAGTTTTCGATCGAAATACATGGTATTTCGCACGAAAACTGCAGTTTCCTAACTTAATGAACTGGAAACTAGGGTTTTCATGCGAAAACTGAGGAATCGGAATTCAATAACGCAAATTATAGTTTTAACCAATGAGAAATGAGAACCGCTATTCAGAATTTAATAAAATTGGGGGTAATAAAAAAAAATACCGAGCAGAATTATCAGGAACCAAACTCCATGAGGCAAAAAGACAAAACAGCTTTAAAAAACCCTGTCAAGAGCTTATTTTTTCTTTTTTATGCAACCTTCGTAAATTTCATTTGTTATATATAAAGGTAATCATTTAGACTAGTGCCTGTAAGGACGAGCGAACAGCTGATTCTCGGTTCATGGGAGGATTCGATATCAGCCGTCTAAGTTAATTATTTCCCCGCCTAGATTTAAATTTAGATAAAATAGTTATTTAATTTAAATAAAAAAAACACTGGAGAATTGTCTTTATAGTGAAATTTTTAGTGTGTGGTTTCATTCAATCCGCATTTAGTTTGTTTTTAAATTTTATTTTATCATTTCCTTTTGAAAGAGTTTTATACGTTGCCTTATACAAATTTAATTAATTTTTAGCATAGAAATATATGATAAACGGGACAGAGAAAGGGCAGGTTTGGGTGGCAATAAACCGGTTTAACAATACCGCTAGCTTTTGGCAGTGTCGGTTCCCAGTCCGGCTGTCCCGAGTTCTTATTGTTGTTTACGTTTGTCTTTTTTTTTATTTGTGGTTTTTTCTTGTGCAGTTCCTTGGTACATTGTGGCATTTGACTGTATTTTTCGGCTATTGTAAGTGTTTCCTGTTGTCTTTTTATTTTATGATAAGCAAGATTTGTAGTCTATGGTTTAAACTCAATCTTAACAAATCACCATAACAGTGCATTTTTTGAAAATTTTATTTCTTTGTATCCTCCAGGGGGATATTATGTGTTGGAATATACAAATTTTATGAATTTAAGCATAGGTTTGATCAGAAAAGTAAGATTGTTAGTCTGTAGTGTAAGAGAGGCAAGATTTTAGGTCTATGATTTCCTGAATTTTAACATAAATTAGTTATGAAAAGTAAAATTGTAAGTCTGTGGCTTAAACTCAATCTTTCGAAATGACCAAGCAATTAAGTCCTTTGAAGTTTATCTCATATATCTTTTCGAAGGATGTTGTGAAATACAAATTTTAAGAATTTTAGCATTAAAAGGGTTTGAAGACAAGATGTCAAGTCTGTTGTTTAAAATAAACCTTTAAAATTTACCAAAAACAATTCAGTTTTTGAAAATTTTACTCTAAAATGTTCTTTTGATAGAGTTTTAATATGTTTCAATATTTAATAAATTTTAGCATTAAAAGAAAAGATTTGAAAGTAGTTGGTGTTTTATTTATGATAAATACATGAAAATTATTTGGCAACATATAGAACTGCAAAGGAGAGTATGAAATAAAATTTTAAAACCACATGATTGTTTTATTCATTTTTCTTTAAACTGAGTTTAAACCAATAATTAAAAATCTTGCCTTAAATACCTTGTTTATGCTAAAAATCGTGAAATTTGTAGATCGCAACATATAAAATTGATTCAAAAGTAAATGATTAAATAAGTTTAAAAAACTTGAATTGTTTTGGTCATTTCCAAAGATGGAACTAAAATTGCAAACCAAAAATCTTTCTTTTCAGACGTACCTTATTCATACTAAAATTCATGGAACTTTTTCAAAGGATATGTTGAAGTAAATTTAAAAAATGTCTATTAAGACTAGAATTACGTTTGTTTTGATTAATGAATTTTATTTTAAATTTAATATTATGAAGAAATTTATTATCTTCATCTGCTCATTTTCAAAAGTTTTAGTCTTTCACTCATGTTAAAAAACCCCAAATATTACAGAGAACGCAAAATATTCAGAACAACAGACATACTGATATGTAAAAAGTAAGTAAACATTTTTATTTGTTATCTTAGCTAAAAGATATGTAAATGAAAAAATAGACTTTTGAAGTACGAGGCATTAAAACAAATTTTGTTGTGTTATTCTTTACTAAGTTTGACTTCACCAAGCGCGTCAACATTAAAAAAAGTTACACGCAGAATTAACAATGAAAGGGTATGGAGTAAATGCATATGAGAGTCTCATGACAAAGCAAGCAATGAAGGGAAATGGAGTAAATGCACATGCGATGAGGTTTCTACAAATACTGGGTGGAACAACGCTTTTATTGTTGTTCTTCATTCGGAAGTTACCACAAGCATTTATAGAAATATTAATATAATAAGTTTTTGACAACAACAAATAATGTATGTTGATTTCAAACCAAATTGTAGAATGATTACATATTTATTATTAAATGTCCAAAGTGTAAACACTTCTATTATATTGTATTTACAAATAAATATACTGTGAAGCTTTCAAAAAGAATTCTTAACTTTTGGGCCTATCAGACACTGATTATACATGTAAATGGGGGTAATTATAAAATTACCCAATAGAGTGGTCAAAAGTCGAAGTTCATGAGACAAAAAGACAATCAGGTGGAAACCACCGGCAAAATTGTCGACCACAAATGGTACTGACTTGGTACAGGCATTTCAAAAGAAATGGTGGGTTAAACCGGTTTTATGGCTAGCCAATATCCCCTTCCATTGCGGTAGTGTCCGGTAGTAATTCAACAGCACTTGCCATTGAAAAGTCGTAAACAGTTAAAAGAAATGGTCATCCCAGTATTAAGTAAAGAAAGAATCTTGAATCAGAGTTCGGATCGAAATGTCAAATTTTGCAATAAAGAGAGAAAAAAAGAAAAAAAAACACAGAATTCAGTCTGTATGATAGCGTTTCGGTCTCAGGTTCGGATTCGGTTCCGGTTTCGACGACGAATAGTAAAAATGGTTTATAACATGTTTTGTCTTTTTTATGCTGTCTCCATCTGAATTTTTATTTTAAGATTTTTTCTATCATTTTGCTTTAGTATTCTTTTTTGATGCATTCAGAACAAGTGTGTAAATTTTGTTGAATTATTTGATACTGTGGAAATTATATGTATAACATAGTGATGAACGTTCGCTCAGAATCATATTTTCCATGTAAATTGAAAAAGAGGTATTTTAATTTTTAAAATAAAAGTTAATGTCGTTAAAAAAGGGGTGGGAATTAAACCGTTAGCCTCTGTATGTTTCTAATATATAAATATCCATGAAAATTCCAACATGACGATTTCGGAAAACAAAACTTAAAAATGTACAGAAGACATAATCGATTAGAAAAACAGTCAGAAAGCTATGATAACCACATATTTATTACATAGCTTGACTTCAAAAATCGGTTCTTAAAAAAGGTAAAAAAAAGTCATTCGGTAGTAAGAGATATTAAAACAGAATAAGCAACACTGAAATTTAAAGAAATTTGATTTTAGTGAAGAGGTCAAAATTGATGGTTATGGCTTAGTCAAAAAGAATACTATCCCTTATAGAAACTGTGAATATGTCCCTTCCTATGATAAACTGTTTTGCCTTCACACATTTGAAGATAATTTACTATAAATAACAATTTCATCATTTGCTTGATTAACTCCATTGATGGATTTTTCATAGTTTAGTTATGGAAAAGTATAAATGTCTTAATAGTAGGAATATAAATATACGATTTTGTTATCTGTTACTTATTCACTAACACGATACGGAGAACAAACCCCTGAATTGACAATGCACGATACAAAACATTTACTGATCAATTTCTCCTATTTCGCTGCACCATACCTACAATTTATACCAGTATGGATAAGTCCTTTCCGGCTAATAATATATATTTTGCTATTAACATGCAAAACAAAAACGTTTACATCAGATCAACCAATCTTAATTATTGTTTTAAAAGATGATTATATATCATATCAACAGATTTTAATTATTGTTTTAGAAGACAGACTGTTTGATTTTGTAAACACCAAAGATTTGTCATGTGACCTATCAACTATTGTAGACAATACAGAAATATCGACACAGATAATGTCAACGTCATTTTTCGACTTAGACACCACAGACGCGTCTACAGTCGACAACAATCAAGCCAGTACTTCAGAAGACATGACGAAAGGACTAACTACACATTCAATCATAAAGACATCTCTTGGGTCTGAAAACACAGCAAGCAGCAGTGTTCAATACGCGTCGATTACACATATAACACCAAACATAACAACAACAACATGCAGTTGTACTTGTAAGATAAACATGACATCTACTGAATTATCACAAGATCTAAATGACATTATACGTCAATTGAAGGTAGACTCTAAGACTACAAGTTTGTATAAATCAAAGTTGACGTCTGCTGGTGATGGAAGGATGTCCGCCATTACTATAGGATGGTTGGGTGTTGTTCTTTTATCCATTCCCCTTATAATTATTGTTTGTATAGACGTTTCAAATCTTATGTTAATTGTTAATTGATTGTTGTTGGATGAAAAATAATAGATTTCATAATACATTTGGAAAATGCATAATTAGCTAAAAACTATCAGTCGGGAACTGTTAACTTATATAAGTTTTGCTATGTAAGAAATTTAGAGCGTACATTATGACAAAATGGAATGCCAAAAAACTCCTAAAAATTCACACATGGAAAACAACAACTTTCATTCTATTTAAATATTCTTAATTTTTACTCTTCGGATGGTAATGGCAGATATCATAAAAACTCCAAGACTTTTGAATGGACCATGTTCAATCTAACAAAAATATAGTAAATTTAAGTTCTGTTAATTGACATCGTGTGTCTCCTAAGTACAGATAAAATCGAAATATGGAAGACCAGAAGTTAAAATATATTCAAAGCTAGAAGAGCAAATTCACTTTTTTACCTTTTCGGGGCCATTTAGGGCTTGCTATATGGTGTGAGGTTCCTCACTGTGTTGAAGACCCCTAGATGCTTTGTTTTGGGTCGTTTTAACCTGGAAATGGGATGTTGTCTTCCTGACATTTACCTCATTTCCTTTCTTTTTCATAAATATAATCTGAAAGAAATGCCAAATACAGCTAAGAACAAAGCTTTGCAAGAGTGCGATCATCCATAGTATTGAAAGATCTGTATCATTCCACCCGCAAAAATTTTGCATAACGCACGGTAACTAGAGGTACTGCTGAACGCAGGAGGGCCTCCGCAATAGGTAGTCACTTCCTTTGTACCAAATAATCAACCTTTGTTTATGAAAATATTTTAAAGTTATCATTCTGTTTGGGATTTTTGGGGAAATACTCCTTTTTATTTATCTTTATTCTGCAATTGTATTGTGTGCAAGATATTATAACCACAGTGAAATGAATTGATTGCATCATAATCATATAAACATGTACAATTAAAATATAATACTTTCAAATAAGTTTCTCTATTCTAGCAAACGAAGTCTAAGTGTGGTATAGTGGTATGATAAAAAGTTAAAAGTATCGGCAAACAGGAAGTAGTTGCACTGCAAACCTGAAAATAGCTTTCACGATACAACTCATCATCATGAAGCTTTACCCAAATTATCAAATCATTTCCAGTTGTAGAGGCTAAGAAAACTTTGACAAAAAATTTCATCCATAGAGTGGTACAATAAAAAGTTAAAAAGTATCGGCAAACAGGAAGTAGTTGCACGGCAAACCTGAAAATAGCTTGCACGATACAACTCATCATCATGAAGCTTTACACTAAATATCAAATCATTCCCAGTTGTAATGGCCAAGAAAACTTTGATGAAAATTTTCATCCTTTGAGTGGTACAGGAAAGAGTTAAAGTAAGTAGTGGCACGGCAAACCTCAAAATAGCTTACAGGATACAATTCATCATCATTACCCTTTAGACCAAATATCAAATTATTCCCAGTTGTAGAAGCCAAGAAAACTTTGACGAAAATTTTCATCCAAAGAGTGGTACAATAAAAGTTAAAAAGTATCGGCAAATTGGAAGTAGTGGCACGGCAAACCTGAAAATAGCTTACACGATACAACTCGTCTTCATGAAGCTTTACACCAAATATCAAATCATTGCCAGTTGTAGAGGGCAAGAAAACTTTGACGAAAACTTTCAACCATAGAGTGGTACAATAAAGAGTTGAAGTATCGGCAAACAGGAAGTAGTGGCATGGCAAACCTGAAAATAGCTTACACGATACAACTCATCACAATGAAGCTTAGGACGAAATATCAAATGATTCCTAGTTGTAGAAGCCAAGAAAACTTTGACGAAAATTTTCATCCAAAGTGTGGTATAATAAAAAGTTAAAGTATCGGCAAACAGGAAGTAGTGGCATGTCAAACCTTAAACTACCTTACACGTTACAACTTATCATCATGAAGCTTAGGACGAAATATCAAATTATTCCCAGTTGTAGAAGCCAAGAAAACTTTGACCATAGAGTGGTATCATAAAAAGTTAAAATATCGGCAAACAGGAAATAGTGGCACGGCAAACAGGAAATAGTGGCACGGCAAACCTGAAAATAGCTTACATGGTACAACTCATCATCATAAAGCTTCAGACGAAATATGAAATCATTCCTACCTGGAACAGCCCAGAAAACTTTGACCAAAAAAATTGTTGACGGGCAGACGAACAGACGGACGGACGGACAGACAGACGGACGGGTAAAGTGAAAACTACTGGACACCCGCATTTCGATGCGGGGCCCTAATTATGCAACTGTAAATAAGTATGCTATCTTTATATACCAACGTCAACTTGAAATAAGAAGGGGGTTCTAAGAAGATAAATGCAAAACATATATCCAAGTTATTTAATTAATAAAATAAATGCGAGGATAAAAAGATCATATATTAACTTTACACATTTACTTAAATAACTACAAACAATGTCTGTCTATACACAACGTTTTGCATTAACAAAATCACTCAATTGAAATAAATTGTTCCAAAACAGATACCAGGGAAACTTTATACAGTTTGGTTGAAAAAATTACAAACTTGGTCTATCTTTACATTTGAGAAAACGAAAGGAAATGGGGGTAAATGTCAAGGAGACAACATCACATCTCCAGGTTAAATTAACCCAAAACAAAGCATCTAGGGGTCACCGTACGGTCTTTACACTGTTACATGTCTGTATTGTGTATAGTCGTGAGTTTTAGTGTGAATGGAGATTTTAGTGGTTTTTAGTTGTATCCCCTTTCCGCGTTTTGTACGTTGGTCACGTGATTTCTTTGAATAAATGTTTGAAAATGGAAGCGGACGTCTTTTTATGCTGAGCCAACTTGTATAAATTTTAGATGATGGATTGTGTCCCCAACTCCATTACAACACAGTGATGGTGTTTTCATTTCACAATTTTTTAAATAAAATTTAAATAAAACTGTCCAAAAATAGATTCTTGGGAAACTATACTTATTGTACCCGGAGAGCATCAACCTCCTTACAAAAATGACTAATGTCAACTCCGGGGATCGAACCCGGGACCTCTAGCACTTCAGCCAGCCACCTAACCGAATGAGCTAAAGAAATATTCCGTTAGCTCAATCGATTTTTACTGGCTATATATCTACTACCTACTACAACGCAGGTAGGCTGTCCTGTCACACTTCCTCAATCCCGAGAGTCATCGTTTTATAGTTAATCCCGGGAATAAAAGTAGTGTGGAAAGACCGATTCTGCCGCACTCACTATTTTCAAGGGCAAATCCTGCATAGTACCCACAGCCCAATGGACAGATGTCCAACTTCGATCACAGGGTCTCCTATAGCAACCGTCCATATAAAGAAGACCAAGTTCAAGTTCGATAAGCCAGTCTATCTTGGAGCCTGCTTTTTGGATTCGAAGCTCATAATGTACGAGTTCTACTGCAGATTCACGAGGAAGCAATACCCAGCTGCTCTTCAACGACGTTTAGTCTTTGAGATCCAGACTCAAGATCCAGACCAGCGACTTCTACCAGGATATCCCCCTACAAGTTGAAGCCAAATTTGCCACATCAGCTCTAGAGAGTGCAACAGAACCAGTGCCGTTCCAAACTACATGTACTTATAAAATTTAAATTTAAAAAAGCATATATATTTTAATTAGATTGTAATGCTTTCTTACCTATATAATTATTTCTTAAATGAACGATTTGCAGCTTGGTGTTTATTTTGCTCAAAACACAAGATCTTAAAATTCGTCCAATTCATAACTGAAAACATTTTTGATATAAAAAATAAGGAATAAATAGCTAAAACGGGACCTCGTGCATAGTTCAAGACTGCAGCTAGCATCGGCTTTAACGGAACTAAATGGCTAGTTGTCATGTTCTCAGTAAATCCTGATTAACATGTACAAGCAATCCAAATAGCGTCACTGTCCGCGTGGCTAAACTAAATTACTATTCTCAGTCTTGAACTCGGAACCGATATGAAATCGTAAAGGGAAATCAGACATACATAAAGGTGACCGTGTGACAAATAGGCTATTTCCCACTACAAATATTTTGGTACGAGTTTGAAATGGTACGAGTTCCCGATGGTACGAGTTGAATATGGTACGAGTTGCATTGGTACGAGTTAACTTTTTGTGGTACGAGTTAACAATGGTACGAGTTTGCATTGGTACGAGTTAACTTGTTTCCGAGTCATCATACTTGCTATGTATGACTCTCAACACAAATATCTCACACAAATCCTTCTAACCACCGTGGGTTTTTTGCTGGGAGCCAAATGTAACCGGAGAGCATGAATCTCCCTACAAAATTGATAAGGTCACCTCCGGGGATCCAACCCTGACCTCTAGCACTTCAGCCAGCCACCTAAACGAACGAGCTAAAGAAAAATTCCGTTAGCACAGTCGATTTTTATTGGCTATATATCTACAACGCAGGTAGGCTGTCCTGTCACATTATCAACACAATGGCAGTGGAATACAAGCGAGATTACCAGAAGACGGAAGACCAAAAACACCATACATTCACAAAAAATGCGAATACCACAAATGCAACACTGAATACAAACAATATCAGTATGAACACCAAAAAGAAGAGAGTGATATCAGGTGCTGCGGAAGGGCAAACATGATCTGCCCTATATGCAGTACAGGTAATCGCACACGAAAAATTATCTCCAATAAAAACACTGTCATTCATATTTTTTCCTCAATATATAATGCATGATTAAAACCAAATGGGCATATAAAAATTATTAGATTAAATATCATTTGTTTAACATTTTTATTCCCGCACTTTCGAAGAAAGTTCGGGGATAATGTTATACCCTCCGTCTGTCCGTCCGTCCGTCTGTCCGTCCGTCCGTCCGTCACACTTTTCTTGTGACTCAAACTCCTCCTACATTTTTGGATTTAGGGATTCAATTTTGTTGTAGAATTGTTGCATATAGTCTGCAGATGCGCAATAAGCTTTCGGATTTTCGATATTGGTCTTGGTGCAAACAAGAGGCCCCATGATGTCAATTTTTACACATGTGGCATGTGACACAAACTCCTCCTACATTTATGGATTTAGGGATTTAATTTTGTTATAGAATTGTTGCATATAGTCTGTAGATGCGCAATAAGCTTTCGGATTTTTGATATTGGTCTTGGTGCAAACAAGAGGCCCCATGATGTCAATTTTAACAAAGACCAAAAGATGTGG
>MJUU01011735.1:31688-57638 GCA_002080025.1 Modiolus philippinarum
GAAAATATAGGTCAAAGTGACCTAATTTTGCCTGGATGCTGACCTACCATCAGAGATGCATGCATATGCAAGGTTACATGATCCTACCATGTATAGTGACTGAGATCTGAACTCGGACGTAAACTTGAATGTAAGTCGTTCAAGCGGAAAATATAGGTCAGAGAGACCCAATTTTCTTGGAGGCTGTGAGATAGCCCAAGATGCACCTGCATACAAAGCTTGATGTTCCTACCATGCATAGTTGCAGAGATATATGCCCAAATGCGGACGCGGACGTAGACGTAGACGTAGACGCGGACGCGGACGCCGGGGGTACTCCAATAGTCCCCCTCAACTTCGTTGAGGCGAACTAAAAATAGGAATTTATGGAAGCAGTACTCAGCGGTTAATACGTCATTATTATTAATATTATTCATATATATATATATATATATATTTTTTTTGAAAAAGTTTATTAAATTAATACCCTTATGTAACTTTTTATTTGGTGTTTTGTATATGTGTTGTACATGTAATTATCTGTGAGCTGTCTTTGTATATCCATTTATTTTTCTGAAAAATAAAACAAATACAAAAAAATCAATATGGCAAAACAAGAAGGTTCAAACTCATTCTCAATTAATATTTATATTGTATAGTAAAAAAGACCAAAAGCATGGTCCATCAAAAATCAGTATGGGAAAACAAGAAAGATCAATTCCCTTCTCTATTATTATTTATACTGTATACCCACAAGAAGAACCATAACCTGGTCCATCTAAAACCAATATGGCAAAACAAGAAAGATCAACCCCATTCTCAATTTATATTTATTTTGCTTACGAACAAAAAAGGGCAAAAGCATAGTCCATCTAAAATCAATATGGCAAAACAAGAAGTCTCAAAACCATTCTCCATTTACATTTATATTGTATACCGACAAGAAGGACCAAAAGCATAGTCCATCTAAAATCAATATGGCAAAACAAGAAGTCTCAAAACCATTCTCAATTTACATTTATATTGTATACCGACAAGAAGGACCAAAAGCATGGCCTATCAAAAATAAATATGGCAAAACAAGCTGTATCAAACTCATTCTCAATAAATATTTATATTGCATACCCACAGGAACGACCAAAGCATGGTCCATCAAAAATCAATAGGGCAAAACAAAAAGGATAAAACCCCTTCTCTATTAATATTTATACCGTATACCGACAAGAAGGACCAAAAGCATAGTCCATCAAAACTCAATAGGGCAAAACAAGAAGGATCAAACTCATTCTTCATTAATATTTATATTGAATACCGACAAGAAGGACAAAGGACATAGTCCATCAAAACTCAAAAGGGCAAAACAAGAAGGATCAAACTCATTCTCCATTAATATTTATTTTGAATACCGACAAGAAGGACCAGAAGTATAGTCCATCAAAACTCATAAGGGCAAAACAAGAAGGATCAAACTCATTCTCCATTTATATTTATATTTAATACCGACAAGAAGGACCAAAAAGCATAGTCCACCAAAAATCAACAAAAATCAATTCAATATCACAAAAACATTCCATGTTTTTTTTTAAATATATAATATTCTTTTCCAATTTATCTTTAATTCCAGTATTTGTTTTGTTCTGTTTCTGATTCAAATATTGAGCTAAGGGTAAAATATTTTCTTTCAAAATTCACACAACCTCTTCAATATCTGTTTCTTAATTCAATCTCAAACTTTTCATCATTATTAATGTCGTGCAAGTCATTCTGATCTTTGAAAGCCCAACTTTCACTCTCAATAGTTCTAGCATTTTTTTCTTCTACTTAGTAGGCAGGTAATATTAATAATCTTCGATTGTCGACTGAGACATAGTTTTCATCCATTCATTGAACTTGAAATATAGGAATTGTGGAAACTGACATTCTCCCCTCTGCAATGTTGTCAAGAAGGTCTCCTATCTGGTGGTCATCCTCGAATCTGCTTGCAATTGAACTTTGTGAGAATGATACGTCCGATAGATTCAAATTTTAATTCGGTATTTCTCAAATCTTCAGTTATAATACCTTTGGTAATGGAATTTCTATTTTCATGAAGATTTCCAAAAACAAAGTGTTCAATGGTCTTCCATTTGGCTTTGTGACAATATACAGGTATATATTTTTAAACGTAAATGATTTATTATTGCCGTGTGTACATTTATAAATACATTGAACTAACAAAGGCTTGCTGATTACAAAGACCTTATTGATAGAGCTAGGTAATCATAAATTAAAATAAATATGATCCAGGAAGTTCAATTGGATATTAACGATTCATTATGTTAGAGAAATACGTAAAAATGATAATTCTACGTTTTGTTCCTCAACAACAATTCTGCAAATAAGAATATCAAATATAACATGTAATTATAAGCATTGGTTATCAAACTATATGTTACTTACAAATATAGGAGTTTCCGCCGTGACGTCACAAGCTTGAAAAATTACCTTTGGTTGGCAAGAAATCGTACTCACTGATTAGGGTCGTAAAAATGTCATTTTCAATTAACTGGTGAGAATTTGTTATATAAGATAAATGGATAATTCTTTTTTATCTCAATTATGGAATGTTTACACTTTTATAGGATGTAAAAATTTTCAGCTTTTTATTTTTTATATATATAAAATTAGCGTATTTTGTAAACCATATAATTTTTCGAAATTTTAACATTTTTGAAATTCACATGAAAAAATATTTGTCTATTTTTATTAAAAAGTAAATCGGTAGAAAATATGAATATCACAATGTTTAAGATGCATTTTACAGATCCAAAATCGTGCATATAATGAAGAAGTTATCAAAGATTGAAAATTCTAGCCCAGAGACATTTAAACGTCTCTGTCTAGCCCAATGCTATATAGTGATAATTCTTCGACTGTGCCAACCAAAAATGCTAATTTGCATATGTAAATTACTTGATTACTCTTTTATTTAGGGGCCAACTCCGACCTACCGTTGGATGTGGGGTTTCCTCACCGTTCATTGAAGATCTTATGGTGGCTTTGAGTAATATTGCTCCCCTTAGGGTCGTTGTCTCTTTGACACATTCCCCGTTTCCCTTCTTTTTCTTAGATTTAGTGACGTCACTAATTGGATTCGCGGAAACTCCTATATGCATATGTGCCGGACTGGTGCATAAAAATGCTACGAATATGGTACCAGGAAGGGCCAGTTTCAACAAAATATATAACAACAGTAAAGGAAAAAAGAATTAACTATTAGTATTCTGTTTATGTTACTTTTTTCGAAACTATAAGGGTAGCTAGAATATCTGTGGCATGTTGCGACAGAATAGCTTCTATATTGTAAGATAACTAACGGAAATAACTAAAATACAGAATTAACTGTTAATGTAGTTTCTGCATATGGCCAACTTATGTCTCTTTAGTGTAGACCAAATAAAAATGTTTGAAAATCCATTATCAGAAATATGTGTAAAGCTGGAAGAGAACAAATTACTGGTAAGATCTAAATAAAAAGACCAAAATCAGCTAAGGACAAAGCTATGCAAGAGGAAGAGGGGAAGTACTCCTTAGTTTTTAACATTTTTTTCCTTATTTAGATATTGCAAGTAACCAAATAAAATCGGTTGTAGGACCAGCACCGAAGTACTGCCTACTTGGTATGTGAATACCCTTGGGTACTAAGAGTCCATCAGCAGAAGCAATAAATAACAAAATATAGAAGTTATTGTGAATTTATTTTCTGCATATGGCCTTTTCGACAACTTATTTTTCTCAAGTGCAGATCAAATCAAAATGTTTGGAAATCAATTATCCGAAATATGTGTGAAAGCTGATGCGAAAATCTTAGAATTGAAAAGTAACATAGGTTATACCTATTTTTAAATATAAATATCATATCATTGAATGAGTGCATTGAATTTACAAAGACTTGCTGATTACAGTGAAATCTCTTGAACATACATTTGTACATTCAAGCTCAAACTGCTTATCATATAACTAATGTCGTACAAATCAGTCCGATCCTTGAAACACCAACTTCTACCATTTTCAATTTTGGTACCAGTAAGTGTTCTATCTCTTATCCAAATCTTCAACTAAATTGAAATGGCTGGAATAAGATTTTATAAAAAAAAAATTGAACTAAAAAACAAGGTTTATGTCGGTATCTATTAGACTGTATCATTAATGGAAATACAGTAGAGTTCGTTTATATAAATAACGAATTCCAAGGGACTCTCGATCTCATTTCGTTATAAGCATCGTTCGTTATATGAAAAACCATGCAGAATTTCCAACTTCCAAAAAAGCGTATTCTAAATGTTTTGTGTAAATGCCAGTGTGAAAAATAATTTCTATTTAATGATTTCAAAGCAAAGTTTGTAATTGTCAGGTGCACTTCACCATGTTAATATATGATCAACTGAGCATTATCGAAGACATTTCAGAAAATATTTGTTCAGTAATCTTTGTTCGTTATATCAAGAAAAAAACACTGTTTGAGTTTAAAATTCTCTTCGTTATAAGCCTGATTTCGTTATAAAAAATTCGTAATAGGCCTTCAAAGATACGTTGCTTTAATAGCATTGGGACCGGGGATTTGACTTTATTTCGTTATAACCCTGATTTCGTTATAAGCCTGTTCGTTATAAACCAACTCTACTATACATACTACAGAAAAAATGATATACTGCAAAGATTTCTATGAGAATGGTGAACATGTAAGAATTTTAAAAAAAAACTTGGTTCGAAGACTTTCACAAGACAATGGAATTACCTAACCTGAACTCTTGAATAAGTGTTTTTGCCCCTTTTTCATATTTTGGGTCTCATTTACCTATTTCGAAATTCCGCCTTTTACAACACAGTGGCAAATATAAAAAGTCTCACATTCAATAATTTTCTTGAGCTTTTCTGTGAAAAAGTGTCGTCACATTCTGGCGCACAAGCCTCTGTAATATTCACCTCCGACAAAACCTGGACATCTATGCATAAAATCCGTATGTATTGAGACTAGATGCCCCGAGATATTAAATGTTTCAAGTTTTACAGGCGCCATCTTATTGTTTTATTACTGTCTACCGACAAATTACTTAACAAACTCAACACATTTTTCATATTTCAGCATGTTGATAATGTAATCCTCAGTATATTCGTTGCTGGCAGTCTTTCCTTACCTATAACACAAGTTGATTGTGTTTACGTCTATTGTTTTATTTGAAAACATGGTCTTGCAGGTATGTGTAGCTGACCTTTTAGTAATGAATGTAAAATAAAAGTTAGAGAAGGGCAATGACTAAATACCGAAATTACTGTGAATTTTAAATTCTGCATATGCGCAATTCGACAACTTATGTCTCATCAGTGCAGATAAAATCTTAACGTTTGGAAGATCATAAACTCAAAGATGTATAAAAACTGATAGAGAACAAATAACCAAAAAGATCTAAATGTCAAGCAATAATCCTTAAGGTCCCCGTCACACTGGGACAAAGACCATCAAGTTCTTAGTGCATTCTTAAAACTTTCTGGAACGTAGTGAAAACGGGATAAGAATATAGCTTTAAAGTTTTTACAACGACTTCTCTACGTCGCGATAAGTCTTTAAAATATATGACCAAATTCCTTGTAGGAAATAGAAGGGAAAAGGGGAATGTGTCAGAGAGACAACGACCCAAAGGGGAGTAATAACAACTCAAAGCCACCATAAGATCTTCAAAGAACGGTGATGAAACCCCACACCCAACGGCAGGTCGGTCTATCAAGTCCTTACTACGTCTCTTCTCCGTTCATCGCGTCTTTACTACTTTCAAACTACGTCCTTGCTACGACTCCATTGCGACCACCCAGTCTGAAGTAGGTCTCCAATACGATTCTAGAGACAATAAAAAGGAGAAATCATTGTCAACTTGAGCGGTCCAGGTTATTTTTGTAATATTTTATCCCAAACGTTACCGATGTAAAAAAAAAACAACAAAAAACAAAAAACAAGTCTATACTAAAATGACAAAGCATCGGACAAACATGCTTTATTTAATATGGGAATTTTACCAGTTTTAGGAGCGGTCTGATTGGTTCGGCAACATTGACTTCAATTATTTATTGCCTTCATTCTTCAGTAATCTCCACTTGAAATTTTACTCGATGCTGCTGACGAACCGGACGTTTCGGTTTTTGATTTAATGGCCCTGTCACACTATAACGTTCTAGCTACTGTTCGAAAACTTCAAACATTTTAGTAAAATCGATAGCACTTGTCGAAGAATTTGCAGAAACGCATTCTTTCATCAGACTAATGATTTTCAACACACGGGAAACTAATGACTTATATGCAGCATGTAAAAAGCATAACAGGACATACCATTATAAAAACATTTTAGTAGCATACTTGAAGTTTGCGGAACGCGTGCACAACGGGCGTCTAACGAATAGTCGAACGCATGCATGGGTGAAAGACCATATTTTGATGCTCTTTCTTCAGATCAGTTTATATTTACAAGTAAAGTGAAACCGAAAGATGTGAAGAATTACAGGATAGGTAACACCAAAGAAAAAACAAATTTTATTTCAAATCATCTCAATCAATGTGATACTGAAACAAAGCATTGATTTACATTCTGTTGCATTTTTTTAACTTGTTCATAAACCAGTCATTTATAACACAAACATTGACTGATACATTTTACTGTACTTGTTAATACAATGAATCATGTGTTCGTTTATACACGTTTTTAACAGCAAACGATAAGCGTGTGTATAACATACCTCTGACGTTCATCCAATGTGTGCATATTGTATTTATAAACCAAATGTTTGCAAACATTGCAAATTTCAAGTTGAGCATTTTCAAAATTTTTCTACCCATTTTGTAACTTATAAAAGAATATGCCTCGCAATGTTAAAATGTGAAACCATCACTTTTCGCCGGAAATAAATGGAAAAAAATCTATAGATCGTTCAGTATTGGTATTTTGGTTAAGAATTGAACTATTCCATATTCTCTTTTGTGCATGTGCCAATGGTACTTGATTGCAGTATCTTAAAATATTGTTATTGGAAAGCCTTATCTTTAAAGAAAAATATAAGATGCCAAAACTTCATGGAGGTTCTCCGAAATGTTAGCATTGCCGAAACTAAATTTGTAGTACAACATGTACATATTGAGAATATTTATCATAAACTGGAATCAAGTGTCCGTCTTATCATGAAACTACACTCTACTTAAAAAATAATTTAGATACTTAATAATAAAGCAATACAATATCTAGGCTTTGAATGTTATTCTGAAATATAAAAATATCATAAAATTCAGATATTTGGCAGCGGGGGTAATCTTTTTTGCATTAAGGAATATTTGAGACTTTCAACGCAGTTTTCCTAACAAAAACAACATGGTAGATCTTTTTATAAAATTTTGAAATAGGTCACATGTGTGGAGGATCCTTTGTTGCCAAGTTTTTGGTGAAAAATAAATCACAGATTTTTCATCGTGAGAAATTGAATGAAGCTGTAATTTCAGCAATGTTTTTGTACTGCAAATCAACACTGAGTGCATGCCTATAATCATTATGATCTCATATTAAGGTCTCCAAGATTCCATGAAGCAGTTTAGCAATTTATTTTCTATGAAGCAGGTTAGCAGTTTATGGCTTATACATGTCGATACGGTACAGAAGTACCTCATGAGTGAGTTCTGAACGGATTTCAAAATAAGGATTGTTTCTGTTAACTTATAGATTGACACTTTTCATTTTTTTTTTCTTGAGTAAAATAGTACATTATTTACATATGGCGTGTACATTTCACAACTCATTCGCTATTGCCGTGCCTGTAGTTTGTACAGCGATTTTGTCAACAGAGCGAAATTACTGTCTTAAAAACTATTACATCAAGGGTATGTTCATTCACTGTTGCAAATGTCGCTACAGAAGTTTTACGGTCGTCACCACGATTTGACAGACCATTACAATGTTTCTGTTTCACAAATGAGAACAGATATCTTAGGGTAGATCCAGAGTTTGTTACCGGACTGACTTACACCGACTTTGACAAAACCGGACTTTCACTGGCAGTGTGACGGATGCCACGCGTGGAGCAGATCATGCTTACCCTTCCGGAGCACCTGATGATACCTCAGTTTTTGTAGGAGTTCACACTGCTAGTGCTTTAGTTTTGTGACGTTCTTGTTCATTTGTGTTTATTTGTTATGTCTTTGTGATACTGTTTCAATTCGTGTTTGATATGAATTTCTGTGATTTTGGATTTATGAGTTTAGAATTTCCCCTTTCTTCGTTCTTGCTTCGGTATTGGTTTGCCGATGTATTCTTCCATACTGCAGTTAAATTTAATTTGTGGAATCTTTGCGGTTACCAAATGTCATATGAATTAAATCTTTGTAGTTTATATGAACATAATTAGTAAATAACTTTTAAAATGCACGTATGTGAATATGACTTTATATATATTCCTACACTGATAGGTGTTGAATGAAAAAAAAAACTTTAAAAGAAAGTCTCAACGACTAAGCACATGTCGAATAACTAAATACCTAAGGCCACACCAAATTAATTAGTAGTTCTTTGGAAATCCCGCTCCTAAATTAGCAAAATCAAAATTTAAAAATAAAAATTATTTTCCCGCTCCCAATTTTCCAAAATCAAAATAAAAATAAAAATCAACAAAAAGTTTTCACGAATTTGATTCGGAAATTATAAAAATCGAACCTGTGATATTTATGCGCTTGATATAAGGGAAAATGCATTGTAGTTAATTAAGCGTTATTCTGATTCAGATGGCATGGCCGCAAGAAAATGATGTGGGAACGGGGTAAAAACGGTCAACTGCCTGTTATGAATAGTCGTGAGGCGTCAAACTTGAATTATTCAAGCCGTCCTGTCTAATTCTCTCCGCAAATACTTGAGTGGTATTTAAAATCTTGTAACGGCTTGGTAACGGTTTGACATTTCCATTGTTTTCAACATTCCTTGAATTTCGTGTTTTGCACCTGCATTGTATTACAATTTTTTTGTGTATGACTTGCATAAATAAATATCAGTGTGTATAGATTAGTCCTAAACATAAGCCTTCGTTTGTTGTGCAACCTTTAATATTTGGACATTGATATACACAACAGACAAAAGTTGTTTTGGGACTAGTGGTGTGAGGTTCCTCACTGTGTTGAAGACCGTACGGTGACCCCTAGATGCTTTGTTTTGGGTCCTTTTAATCTGGATATGGGATGTTGTCTCCTTGACATTTACTCCATTTCTTTTCTTTTTCATAGTGTACAGAATTCAGTGTTAACTTTACAATCTGATGTAAAGATTATTACAGAGTTTTGAAACAATGAACAAACATACAGCCAAATGTGGGAAAGCCTAGTAAGATGAACTTAACTGGTTAACTCTTCTTGTCTGTTCAATAAGTGAAACAGTATCAATATGAATTTGGGATGAGTCGTATTCACTAGAACAAGCCATGAATCTGATGTTAAAACTGCATACACATGATGACATCAGTCATGTCAGTATATACTACTGACAAAATCAAAGTACTGAAGTACTGTTTAGTCGCAGAATCAGTTAGCATAGGTTAGCATATCTTCGAAATATATAATGTTTTTTTTTGTATTTTTGGTGTTTTTGAAAGAACATGATAGATGTAAATATTGATTTTGACTAGACATTTTTGTAATTTTGTCTGCAGTAAGTCTAATATACATCTTTGATCAGACCTACTTTGGAGATTTGATTAGATAGCCGTTTGAATTCAAGGAAGTATTATCAGAAAAAATTTGAAGCGATTTTATTTTATTTAGTTGAAGCTTCCTCTAATGACTTTTTGGTGTGTTCATTTTCTACAGACGTGGATATTATAGTGGACATTTGCTAGCTTTAAAGACAGCAACTTAATTTCATAGACATAGCTTATCATTAATATTTTAATGCATCATACATTCCAGATATCTATGGAAAACTCTGCACCGGGGTTCTAAATCAGCTCTCGAAACTTTTGTAGACGAACTAACATCTTATATCAGATCTTTATATAAACAAGTCTCTTAACCCAAGTTAGCACTGCAAACGAATACCGAAGCAAGACTGATTAACGGGGGAATTCCAAAATCAAAAATAAAAAATCTCGGCAAATCATATCCAACACTAATTCAGACAGCAGGACAAAGACAAAACAAATAATCTAAAAAGAAAACAAAAACGACACAAAACTAAGGCACTTGCAGTGTGAACCCCTACAAAAACTGAGGTATCATAAGGTGTTCCGGAATGGTAAGTATGATCTGCTCCATGCGTGGCACCCGTCACACTGCAAATGTGAAAAGTCCGGTATTGTCACAGTCGGTGTTTGTCAGTCCAGTAATCAACTCTACCCAAAGATATATATTCTCATATGTGAAATAGAAACATTGTAACGGTCTGTCAAATCATGGTGACTGAACATACCCTTGTTGTGTAAGTTTTCGCTCTGTTGACAAGCAAGTATACTCTTCAGCTGAAGCCATATTAATCAGCTTAAATATATCGGTAATCCAAGACCGGGTCTACTTATCTTGTATCTGGAAAATGCAAGTCAAACTGACAAAATTCTCAGCTGTGGATGTTTTAGTATCGAAACAATCACTGTGGCCAAAGATAATTTATGTGTAAATGCATACTGCTCGTCGTTGAAATTCACTTTTTCAATCAAAATTTTTTTTATGCTTTGTGTTTTAAGCGCTTTGCTGTCCATTTTAAAGTCACTAGCACTGAGGAGAGTGATCATAATATCGTTTGGATTTATACATGTATAGATTTTATTGTGGTGCAAAGCCATCTTTGCATCATTTATATCATATTTTACGAAAGGATATGGAGTAAATGAACATGAGACAATAACACATATGTCAACTCCAACTGCATTAATTTTAATGAGCTGTATGGCCATTTCGGAAATTTATTCCTCATCAGCAGCACTAGAACCCAAACAAAGGAAATCCATAATTTCAAAAAAGATATAAAATGCATAAAACCAAACGAAATCNTAATCACTAATGTGAAATAGAAACATTGTAACGGTCTGTCAAATCATGGTGACCTAACATACCCTTGTTGTGTAAGTTTTCGCTCTGTTGACAAGCAAGTATACTCTTCAGCTGAAGCCATATTAATCAGTTTAAATATATCGGTAATCCAAGACCGGGTCTACTTATCTTGTATCTGGAAAATGCAAGTCAAACTGACAAAATTCTCAGCTGTGGATGTTTTAGTATCGAAACAATCACTGTGGCCAAAGATAATTTATGTGTAAATGCATACTGCTCGTCGTTGAAATTCACTTTTTCAATCAAAAATTTTTTTATGCTTTGTGTTTTAAGCGCTTTGCTGTCCATTTTAAAGTCTTTAGCACTGAGGAGAGTGATCATAATATCGTTTGGATTTATACATGTATAGATTTTATTGTGGTGCAAAGCCATCTTTGCATCATTTATATCATGTACACATATATCATGTCGAGACGCGCATTCACATGCAAATGGTTCACTTACATATCATTATATCATTTATAGGTTAAGATTACTTTTCCTTCCAACTGTTAATTTAGTTAGGTTCAATTGTAGTAAAATCAACTCAATATTATTCTTATGGCATTTTACTTTACGCCAATTAGGTATTTTACGTAACTGTTGAATTTTATTTGATATAAGACCAAAATAAAGAAAGACGTTTAACTATTTTCACAGAAAAATACCAAGAAATTAAAATCTGATCATTTAAACTTATCCTTAATAGTCACTGTTTTTGGCAATACAATTTTAATGTACTGCTAGCCCATGCAGCTAATTCAATTGACTGTCCGAATCCCCAGCTGATCTAATCATGCAAGAAAGTATATTGATAATATGTTCCGGACGAATTTGAAATCACTCGTTTCGGCATGCTGTCTATTTCTAATGGTGCATGCTAAATTTCAATGAACCCAAATGCCTTACACATATTAAGGCCAATTAATTAATCAATATCCATGAATACTGAATTAACTACAAGCTGTCTAAATTTTCAAAATGCGTGATTTGTGACATATTGGGGGAGGGGGTCTGCAACTAACTTTAAGTATGATCATGTACAAGGTGCACAAAACAAACACGGAATTTTAAAATGAAGCTAGTTTTTAATGTGAAGAACCAAATGAGCTGAATACACATTTCATTTCACGATAAAGGGTCATTTAATGATTATTTTAAAGATTGAATGAAAATGTGAATGCCGACAATGAAAAACCTTAAAGCTACATGCAAATTTTGGATTGTATTTCAAGTTTGACAATATCTGCACCGTGAATAACATACCTCGAAATATTGTTTTGTATCTTTCATTGCACTCGAAAAGACAAATTGCGATTAATTTGGGCAATTGGCCCTATAAAGCCTTTACACATCAGCCAATTTCATACAAAGTGGCACAAGTATGCGTTGAAATATTGTCGTAAATAACAAGTTGAATTTTTGTCAATAAAAACACGAATTACACGCTATCGGTTTACAATTGGTCTGAAACAAAATGCACTTGTGTAATCGAAACTCTCAGTCGTCGATTAAGTTCAAGATTGAGTGACAGACGCGTTGGTCTTTCCACGGTAGAAATGCCTTATCCCATGTTAGAGTAAGATGTAAATGTATATCATTTTATTGCAATTGTGATGTTACACACAACTGATTAATTGATGAATGTGCAGCAATATCTGTTACACACGACCGATTAACTGATGAAGTCATAGTATTTATATAATATATACACGTGGTATAATTAGAACTATTTTATTATATATCCGCGTTGATTATTATGCTTCCGCGGCTTCATAGCATTATCTACCAATACAGTCCCAAATGGTGGAGTGAAATATACAATAATACAACATTTTGATTGTGGTAATTTTGATACTGTTTTAGAAAATATAATCTGTTTGTTTGTAATTTTTGCATTCAAGAGTGCGTATGCAAGGAATCCATGAATTCTAAGAATGAAATATATTGGGTGTTATTTAACCTGGTGGATTTCTGGCCCTCATCGTCCTATGCGACAGCAGAAGCCGCAGAATTTCTTCTGCGCCTAAAAATAATAATTCTAAATCCTTGATATAATAAACTTGAGGAGTGACCATCCTTAAGGTACATTTCTCGGAAACTGTAAGGTATAGAACATTGATAGTGTGTCAGTAGGTAGATCTTTGATAATACTACATTCATTTGGCAGTTTGACTCTTTGACCTACATTTTACGCTTCAGTGACTTTGATTAAGTTTTGCGTTTAAGTCCATTTCTCAACAACTACACATAATAAGACAATGATGTTTCATCAAATTAATTGTCTTGATGAGTACTACACAAATCATTGAAAATAAGGTGGTGTTGACCTACATTTGGTTAAGTTTTGAGTTAAAGTCCATTTCTCAACAACTACATTTTATAAGACGATGATGTTTCATCAAATCAATTATCTTGATGAGTACTACACAAATCATTGACAATTAGGGGGCTTTGACCTACATTTTACGCTTCAGTGACTTAGGTTTAATTTTGTGTTAAAGTCCATTTCTCAATAACTACACATTTTAAGACAATGATGTTTCATCAAAATAATTGCCTTGATGAGTAATACCAAAATCATTGAGAATTAGGTGACTTTGACCTACATTTTACGCTTCAGTGACTTTGGTTAAGTTTTGCGTTAAAATTCATTTCTCAACAACTACATGTTATAAGACAATGATGTTTCATCAAATTAATTGCCTTGGTGAGTACTAACCAAATCATTGACAATAAGGCGGCTTTGACCTACATTTTATGCTTCAGTGACTTTGGTAAAGTTTTGCTTTAAAGTCAATTTTTCAACAACTACATGTTATAAGACAATTATGTTTCATCAAATTAATCATCGTGATCAGTACTTTCCAAATCTTTGACAGTTAAGTGACTTTGTCCTATATTTTTTGTTTGAGTGACTAATGTCATCTTTTTCGATAAATTTATTGGCGGGGCATCCGTGGCTTACAGACACATTTTCTAGTTTTCTAAACCATTGCAGGTATTGATCTAATATTTGGTATGTGAGTCTACCTCAATGAGTTACAGAACAAGTTTAAGTTGGGTTCCGGTCCACTGATTTTTGACAGAGTTATGGGCCTTTGACTTAGAAATTTTGAGTAAAATATCAGTTTTCCGTACTTTTTTTCATCAAGATCTCATTTTAAGGGGTGGTCAAGATGCCTAAGCGCGCAGCGTGAAGGCATTTTAACCACCCCTTTTCTTACGAAGCACTTTAATTCAATTATTACTCTGAAACATACTTTAACTAACTTAAAGACCGTGCAATTTATTTAATATACATAATTTATATGTGAAAAAATGAAATCTGACATCCCGCCATCAAAATAGAATATTCTACTCATGTATATTCATTAGTTTATTAAGGCTATATGCATCAAATAGTTAATAAATGCATTTTGTGTTCTACATGCGAAAAAGTTGTCTTTTATATTGATCTAAGTGTCAAATATTTGTTTACTTTTATTATATAAATACCGACATGACTGATTAGATTGTATTTGAAAAATTACCCAAATTATCGATCTGTTGTCACTTTAAATATATTTTCTTACATCTGTTCATTAACTTGCGATGGTTGTCGCGACAGTTTATGAAAGTCGTTTGATAACCTTGATATTACAGAAAGATAGCACAGGTTCGATCCTTGGACCGGGGAAATTTGTCCCACATGAAACTTAAACTTCATCTAATATTTAGGTGAAACATAGCAGAAGGTCAAAGTTAGCATATATGTGAATGAATATGCATAAAAATTAATGAGGTAAAGCAGAAGGTCAAAGTTAGCATATATGTGAATGAATATGCATAAAAATTAATGAGGTAAATAATTCGGGGTCAGTAAATAATTTGAGGTAAATTATCAATTAAAGTGCTTATAAATCGAGAGAATTAATGGAAAGACAAAAGAAAGATGGAATGGTCCAAGGCATTTACAAAGATTAAAGTGTCTTGAATAACAGGTCTTTAATGTCATTAAACTCATTTATGAGAAAATTTTTATTGATATCTATAAAATTTGTTTTGCATAAAGATTTTCTCCATAAATTCAAAGTACATTTTGTATGTACTTTGAATAGTAGGAGACAGTATTTTGTATTTCACAGGTGTATTTATTAAAAGTCACCCAAACAAAGTTAAATGACTTCTATTTATTCTGTTCCTTAGTATTTTTCAATTTATTTTTACAGGTTTTAATATATTTATATTATATATAATCATGATGATTAGGCATGTAGCTGAAATATTCTATTTTTTTGATTCAATACATTTATTTTCTTCTGTATTTTATTCTACTTTTGGAGATCCAGTGTTAATGAATCAATATGAAAATATTGCTGTTGCAAGCATATGATCAAATTACTGATAACACTGAAACAGAAAAGCAAAGGTTTAATTTCAAACATGTTAAATGTTCGAAAATGGGTGAAAATTGTTTTCTCAATATTAATAGGATAATGCTAAGAGGGACCAGTTGGGTGTCTTCTGTGTTTGCATCCAATTACAGTCATCATTTGCCATGTTTGTCGTGATTTAACTTTTCAGTTGATACTAGAATTTATTACTACATATTATGTTAGAAGGAAATTAAAATGCTTCTTATTTCCTACTTGGGGCATAAGTGTTTCACAAAACATCTTGTTTTTTCTTCTTTGAATTACTTCTTTTTCAGTTTTCTAACAAAAATCACATTTTCTGAAATACTTTTCTTTTTTTATTTATAAATTGGACAACGAACATCCTTAATGCAGTTAGCCTTAAACACCACTTTATTATATACTGTTCGTTCGCATAAAATATTAAGATTCTACAATGTCGGTCGTAAAACTGAAATATGGTGGGTTTTGTGGCCAGTAAAATAAAAAAAATTACTCATCAAAAATTATCTGAGGGATTGTGTGAGTGAGATTTTCATTCAATGTCTGCTTTTGTTGATGACTTTTTTAAATCTTATAATCATAAAAATGAAAGGTGCATCAATCTGGGAAAATAACGTCTTTCTGAAAAAAGCAGCTTACCTAGTCATGTGTGATCTCCGTATAAACTGTTTGTATCTGTTTGGCCGATGTAAGAAGACCGCCAGTGCGAAACATTGATATTTTAAAACAATTTCACGAACTCCTCATTTGAAACTACTAATCGAGTACCGGTATAAGCTAATCTCAAGTTAATCCCTTAAAGTATATATCTATCAAATCTTAAACTTGTCTGATTCAGGATGACAACACGAATTGAACAAGGTTTACCATTTATTTCTCTTGAATCTCGTTTAGATGAGCGAAACAGGCTCTGGTAGTCCTCTATCTTATCTCAAACACTATCTATAATTTGACACTTTTAGCAACTAGACAACATTGATTTATCTTGAATCTCGTTTAGATTGAAATTCGTTTAGATGAGCGAAATAGGCTCCAGTGGTCTTGTCTTTTATCTCAGTATTCATAATTTGACACTTTAAACTACAAGACAACAAAAAGTATGAGTAAAAAGTAAAAATAGTATGTTGGAAAATATCTTCGTCAAAATAAGGCATTTTAACACATATCTGAAATTATTTTTGCAGATAGATATCTTTTGAGAAGTCTTTTTGCATTTGTTAGTTTCTTTAGGTTTTTATCCGCAAATTTTAAAAAAATGGCCATGTTTTATGCAATTTCGGTAAGTTTTTTCCGATGAACTTTTAAAGAACAACTTTTATATATCATTGAATACATTTTAGGTATATATAAGAAGTCTTGAAAAACAGTTTTTTGACATCAATGCTTTAACCAGATGTGTCAGGAAATTACCGGAATCAAATTGCTTTCATGTTCAATTAATTGGTCGGCTTTAGGTTTCCATGCCATTTTAGATACCATCACATATGAAAAGAATACAATAAGGTAATAAGCACTGTCAAAGTACAATTTAGTACAAAGTGAGCGTATGTATTTATTCATTTAAAAGATATGTATCATCATGGATTGCTGTTAAAATATGTTTTCTTGAATCCATTTGGTCTATTTAGAGTATGACTTAGAATTGTTTTCTGTATATAGAAATAAGTAATATCATAAAAGCATAGATGTTACTTTTTAAAAAGTGTGGTGTTTTATATTAGTGTTTTTTAAAAGTGTGGTGTTTTTTAAAAGCTTCAATTTACGGAATTTGACAAATTTTGCCCAATTTCAGAATGGAACACATATATAGGGTCATACATAATTCAAGTATTTTTCGAAACTTTAGCTTTCCGTTTTTCAAAGCTACCGCAAAGTATCAACTTCACAATAACCCCCCCCCCCCCCCATGTGAAAAAAAGAAGTAATTAAAGTCGTTATATCTATTAGATTTAAGATATGTATAATCATGGATTGTTGATAAAGGTTTTGTCTTGAATACTTTTGGTTAATTAATAGAATGACTTAGAATTTTTTTCTGTATATAGAAATGTTATTATAGCATAGATGTAAATATATAACGCCCCACTTTCTAAAAAGCTCCTCAATTCTATTCGGGCCTGTATAGTATACCCAAGGAATTAACATAAATTGACTTAAATTTCATACAGAAACTACACAGAGAGATTCAAAATTATTATACGACTCACAGTTGGTAGATGTGTAGGGAATACGCAAATAACAATAAACCAATTGTTACATTTCTATTCCTCGAAACTTTATAATGAATCGATAAGTGACCATTGTTTTTAGCTCACCTGGCTATAGCCGTGGTGAGCTATTGCCATCACTTTGCGTCCGTCGTCCGTCGTAAACTTTTTCAAAAATCTTCTCTTTGAAACCACTGGGTGAAATAGAACAAAACTTGACATGGATCATCACCAGGGTATGGTTTCTCAAAATTGAGTTTTTTAGTCCGCAGGTCAAACAACATGGCCGCTGTTGCTAAAAATAGAACATGGGGGTAAATTGCAGTTTTTGGCCAATAACTCAAAAACCGTCACAGATATCAAAAATCTGACAGGTTTAAAATGATCAACATGGTGAGATCTACCTGCTGTCAAATTTTGGAGAAAATCTGAAAACCCGTTTTGGAGTTAATGCCCTTTTTCCGTAGAATTTTCAAAATTTTTGCATTTTTTATTTTTTATTTCAAAAAGTGTAACAGATAGAGGTCAAGTGTAAATGGAAAAATGTTTTGCATATTAAGATCTACCCACCCTGAAAATTTAAAGAAAACCCAGAAACCCTTGTAGGAGTTATTGCCCTTTTTTCACAGAATTTTCAAAATTTTCATATTTTCCGTCTATTATTTCCAAAACTATAGAAGATAAATGTGAATTGTAAATTGATAAAATGTTTGCCATGCTGTGGTGACTTCAAAACTGGTGTTGAAAGTTGTTCGTTGACCGCCATTTTCAAAATGGTTGCCAAAAAAAGGCGGGAAAATTCAAAATTGTCCAATTTCAATGAAATTTGGTTTCCAAATAAATATTGATGTTGCGACTTCAAAACCGGTGTTGAAAATTGTTCGTTGACCTCCATTTTCAAAATGGCTGCCAAAAAAGGCAGGAAAATTCCAAATTGTCTGATTGCAATGAAATTTGGTTTCCAAATAGATATTGATGTTGCGACTTCAAAACCGGAGTTGAAAACTGTTCGTTGACTGCCATTTTCAAAATGGCTGCCAAAAAAGGCGGAAATATTTCACATTGTCCGATTTTAATGAAATTTGGTTTCCAAATAGATATTGTTGTCGCTACTTCAAAACTAGGGTTGAAAATTGTTTGTTGACTGCCATTTTCAAAATGGCCACCATAAAGGCATGAAAATTCCACTTTGTCTGATTTCAATGAAATTCAGGTTTCCAAATAGATATTGATGTGTCAAACCTGATCTTCTCTGAAACTACTTTGCCAGTTGGAACAAAATTTGGTCACGATAGTCCTTAGGTGGTCCCCTCTAAAAAAAGGTTTTTCAGAATTATACCCAAACATGACGACCAAATACATTCAAAGATTTTCTCCTCTCAAACTACTGGGCCAATTTGAACCATAGTTTAAACAAAGTGGGAAGCATAGTCTAACATTGGACCCTATTGGAACATTTTCTAAGATCTCCTTAAAAACCACTAGGCCAATTGGAGTCAAAAATGGTCACAATAATCCTTTGGTGTTCCAATTAAATAAAAAATGTGTTCAGCAGATTTGCATCCAATCCATAATGGATGTCAACTGGTATATAGATAACCATGGGTCTCTTATTCAGAAAACACAATCCTCTAATTTGAAAATATTCTCCTCTGAATTTATTTTGCCTATTTGGACCATTCTCCTGTGAATTTATTTTGCCTTCTTGGACCAGACATTAACTGTTAAGGAGCCAGGTTCCAGGTGAGCGATACAGGCTCTTGAGAGCCTCTTGTTTTTTCCTTTTTTGGGGTTTTTTATATTCAATAAATCTGTACTCAAACGTAAATAATGTGAATTTCTGTTTTGTATTGAGTCTTTTAATTGGACAAAATAAAGTATCAATTATAATATACATAATGCATCATTTAATAAGCATTGTAATAATAAGTGATTATATATAATAATCCTCTGTCATTTGCTAAACAGAATTAAATTGTTTGACTGATAACTTTCCATAGAAAAAAACGTTTTTACGGCTTCCGATGGTTTGGTCTTATGATTTTATCTGCACTGTTTAAACATCAATGGTCAAAATAGCCATCTACAGAAACTAAATTTACAGGAACTATATTTGTTATTATACCCCGCTCCGTAGGAGAGGGGTTATAATATTTTACCCTTGTCCACCTGTCTATTCGTCTGTCTATCCGCCTGTCCGGAACATCTTTCGTCAAGGATTTCTCGGTTTGCGTGCTCATCAGGATTTGATATTTGGTCTAAAGTTTTGGTATGATGAGCTGTACCGTGTCTCCTTTTTCAAGACCTTGACTCATCTACTTGTTCGACGATAACTTTGATTTTTTTTCCATGATAGCCGTATACCAAATTTTTCGTCAATGATTTTCATCTTTGTATGTAGTAATGATTTGATATTTCTTCTGAAGATTCCTTTTTGACAATAACTTTGATTTTTTGCCTTTTATTTCTTGAGGATTTATTATTGCGTCAATACTTGTTTTGTGTCCACACCTGTATTGTGTCCCCGTTTACTTACTTTTGCACTTTCCATATTGACCTAGTGTTCAATGAGCGGGGATAAAACTGGCTATTATTCGGCGAAAACTCTTGTTTAAATCTGGTGCTGGCATTATATCACGGTTTTTGAAAATGAATGTTATTTGCATTATGGAGGTAAATGAAATAAAATTTTTTACATACATGCCGAATCGTGCATAGGTATGTCTATAAGCAATGCATGCACGAATACATGCACGGATGGCTCTATATTCATTCTGATAGTTGACTGATGAAACGATCTTTCTATAAGCAGTATTAAGGAAATGCGTGCGGAAATCTTTAAGATTTCTACTGAGGTATTTTACTATAAACGGTGTTATGAGTGATTAATATATGGATCTTTCTATAAGCAACAAGAAAGGTGATACATGCATGGGGGGGTCTTTCATTCGGTATTTTGATGAGTGATAAAACACTGATTATTAGATGAATAGTATGATCGCATGGATGTTTCTATAAAAACTGTAATGGGTGATGTATGATTGGATCTATCCAAAATTTATGTGAATAGTGATGCGTGCAGGGATCATTCTAAAAGCAGTGTAAGTGGTAAAGCATATATAAGGTGCTTTTAGGAGCATATATGATATATTCTGTCTATCAAATTATCTACCTTGTGCAAAACTCTGTCCTGGTTTCTCTCTCAGCATTTTTACGTCTTTCTGTTTTTAGTCTTCAATATGTTTTGATTTAATCTGCACTGAATAAACACATTCTGTCGAACTGGGCATCTACAGAAACTTTTAATAACAAAATTTTCGGTATTTAGCAATATAACAACAACAGTAAATACCGAAGGAACAAAGGAGTGAAAAAATTGGAGTCCAAAGACATGGCAAAAACGAGTACACAGAAAACATTGACGTTAGACAGCTACAAAGAAAAGAAAAAAACACAACATTCAAAACCAAGGCACTCACAGTGTGAACTCAAATGAAACTGAGAGTGACACCAGGTGCTTCGGAAGGGTAAGCATTTCCTGTTCTGTTTACAGCTCCTGTCACACTGTGAGTCAATCTAGGAAAAAGTCAAAATCGGTATAGTAAACATGTATATGTAATATGTAAACAGTGGATAACGGATGTATTGCAACTATTTTCAGCTATCAGGGTGAAGGCAAATTCTAGAGTTTTTCTATAAAAAAATTGTTATTGATATTTTTTAAGTTTGCTCACTGGTCACATTTTTAAGTGTGTGTCAGATTTCGGAACTCCTTTGTTTTTTTCAGTTGATGGCTTTAATAAATTTGCACACGGACCCCACTTTTTATTTCATCAATTTGTTCTAAAATTCAGACACCTGATAAGTTTTCATAAAATTCTTGATTTGACTTCTTAGCTTTCAGACAAAAAATGGTCCTGATGTCGAATTAAGGGAAAATGTAAGGAAATTCATGTCCCGCCAAATTTTCAAATATCTTGTATCTCGGTAAAAAGAACACGGACCTATATATTTCTTTTTACCATTCCAATTAGTCTACAATGCTTAGTAAATTAAAATAAGTTTAAAGAAATCCTTGATATAAACAACACCAGGAGCGAGCCTCCTTAAAAGTATGATGGGGGATAGATACAGGGATCATTTTCCTAAAAATTGTATCAATTTTTTATCGTTTTGATTGTATTGAATTTTCTTTTACCAAAGTGGCTAGAGGCTTTTCTCTAAACACCTGATGATAGCCCTGTATTTTGAGATTATCATTGCTTTTACCTGATTTGTAAGTACGTGTTGTTTTTTTTTATATTTTGTTTTAGATTTTCCCCTCTCTCCGTTTTTGCTTTGGTATCCATTTGATTCAATTAACAGTGAAAGAATATGGAGTAAATAAAAATGAGACAAAGTCTCTACAAATACATAATAATACTAAGCAAAAGAACAGCGCTTATATTCTTGTTCTTCATCTTGAAATCACCATGAGGCCTTCAACAATAAGCTTTACTCATACCTCATAGCAAGTTCAAAACGGCCCCTAGCACCGGTTTGAGCTGAATTCATTGCTAATTGTCGAGCAACGCTTCAATGTATTTCATTTGGTTATATCTGTTTAATATCTGTTGCGTCTATCTTTGACCACTGAAAAGCAATGCGGATACTGGAAACCTTACCTGAATAATCGAGTCGTTAAATCCACTTACATCGGTTGCTCGTTGAAGGAGTGTATCGGATACGGAAAGGCATTAAATTATTCCAGTTAACTGAACCGAAAATTCACGATTTTGACATTTGACATTTGTCTGGAAAAATTTGACTTCTGGTGATTGGAAAGTTCAAATTGTTGTTTTGTGACGTAATATTTTCATTATGGGCCTGTCACACTATAAGGCACAGCGTTAACGTGTGCCGACGTGTAGAAAATTTTTCGTATACGCTGGTGTGCGTTGTATAAGATAGAGGCACGTTATTAACACGTTACAAACACTTCGACACACATAAGCGTGCGTTGTTGAACGTTTGGTGCGTCGGAAAATTTTGAACATGTTCAAAATATCACGACGTTCGCCAACGTGTTGTTGGTAAGTTATGCACACGTTAGACGAACCCTAAAGGTACGTTATACACACAATGTATGCGATATCTAGTTGTTTCTCAAAAGATGTTTTAAACGTGCAAAGAACGGAAACCGAGCGTTCTTGTAACTAAGGAGTAACGTATTAGCCGATGTTTTATTATCAAAATAATGGTAAAAAGCAAGACAAAATTCCAAAAGAATGTAAAAAGCTGCTTTATTTCATCATCAGACTACCCTATTTTTTTTAAAATAGATTTTGTGAATTTTGGGGACCTACCCTATCTGCAAAGCCGTGGTATTTATCTTTGATTTTTCTATTCATTTCTACCTTTGCAAATGACATTGGGGTGAAGAAGTTTGACGTTTTGTGGGCGTTGCAGACAAGTTATGGATAAGTCTTCCGTGAGTTGTAGGTCGTTAGCCTGACGTTATGAATGCGTCAAACGAGAGAATTTCTCCAATATCTTCAGCGTGTGCCAACGTTCTTACCAAAAATCGCGAACGTCGGCACACGTTGGCTAGATCGTTAAAGTGTGACAGGGACTTTACAAATTTAACATCCAAGTACAATTTACTTACATGTATTTAAGTTCCTTGTTTAACATAGTATATATAGGGAATAATACATGGCAAAATCCGTATCACATGCCGTATCATCCCGAGTTACCAATATCAGCACGAGGGCCTCTGGCCCGAGGGCTGATATTGATCGAGGGATGATACGGCATGTGATATTACACAGTTTATCATATATTTAAACAGAGGACTACTAATTCGAAAAATACTGTCAAGAATTGAAATCGGTAAGAGAAAATGCATGTATTTTGTGAAGAGGAAAATTTCAAAGTGGGCGAAAAGGACTAGAAGTTTTGGACTAAATCTAACATGTAAAACAAAAAAGTTTGCTAGAATTTTTAACTGATCCTCACAAAACAATTTCACCCCAAACCAATCTTTGTTATCCTCCAAAAAAAATTTTTTGGACCCCTAAAAAAAAATTGCCCCCCCCCAAAAAAAAATTTTTAACCCCCGAAAATTTTGTTAATAAAAAAAATAAAATTGAAAAATTTTTTTTTCGAAAAAGGTATGTGATAAAGGGTAAGCCATGCGATAAAGGGTATGCGATAAAGGGTATGACGTCATAGTGTGAATACAGGATGAACATGCACTGTATCACATATTCAAAACGTCTGTATTTATTACTAAACATATGATAAAAGTAGTTAAGACAAAAAGACAGTATTGATACAAAATATAATACAGAATGTGAAAAAGAAATGTATGTTATACAACAACTTATTTAGAATATTGAATATATTCCGAGAAAAGTTTAAATAACACATGATTCCGTTTCCTCTTTAGCAATATAATCACAACATTTATCTTTGTTTACAGGCATCCATCTAATGGTTGGTTTAAAAGATGATTTTATTTTCTGAAAGAATAAAAATAAATAAATCTTCAATATAGTTCAAAAATATAATCTACGATTGAAATATATGACGAAACTATTGACCAATTTTAATATACTACTATGAATAACTTTTTGATATATTCTGGGGTTCTTTTACCGCACGGTTACCACTATTTTGGTGTGTCTAACTTCAAGGAATTTTCAAGGAATTTTCTGTGATATTCTAATTATTTTCAAGGACCAAACTAGTCAACAAGATTCCATGTTCCGATACTTATTTTCTAGAATTTGCTTTGCTTACGTACCGCCTATCACTATTAACTTTATCAAATTCAGGGTTTTTTGCAAGAATATTTATAAATATGAGAAAGAAAAGGAAATGGGGTAAATGTTGAGACAACATCCCATCTCCAGGTTAAGACGACCAAAAACAAACCATTTAAGGGTTACCATACGGTCTTATAAATATATTATACTTCACGGTCTTTTCCAGACCCTTGAAGTTCAAGAGTTTTCCAGTTCATAGTATGCGTGTCAACCCTGTTTTATGCCTTTGTTCTCTAGATGCACATATTTTCTTTTTTAATAGCAAACGGTGTGTACGTCTCGTTTTAATTTTCGGGTACAAATATTGCGTTTTTCACAAAAAAATATGACGTTTCAAACAGAAATTTGGACGTCGTAACCCTCAGACATTATTATATGGCATTACATGATTTCAAATTGCAATTTTATTATGATTTATTGTTGTCACATACCCAATCCAAAAGTTGTTCTAGCATTAATCAACTTCTACTTCTACTTTTTATCACCCATACTTATGTTGTGTTTGACCAATTTTTGTTTTCTGCCAGAGATATTTACAAAATGGAGGAAATTCCAAAATTACCGAACAGAGTGATCAGGACCCGAGATCCATGAGACCAAATGACAAATCAGGTGGAAACCACCAGCAAAATTGTCGACCGCAAAGATCATGACAAATAAAAAAAAACAAAAATACATTCAGGGTAATCGGATCTTACAACGTCAGAAAGCATCTACGCATATGAGAAAACCAAAAGTTTCTGGAAAACATCAGTTGACTTATTATATTATATATTCAGAATTCCGTCATAGTGCAGGGAAGAATGGCAACTTATATGAAATAATGAAGTTACAATGAATAGTTTGCGTTAAGTATCTTTATCTATATCCTACTGTACTACAGGTCCATTCTGACGCACTGTGAAATCATAATATCATGTCGAAATTCATGTTGTCGGAATACAAACGCTTTAAAAGCAACTGTCGTAGGGCTCAAATTTATGCACGTTTTTACAGAAATTTCGAATCCATCTTAAATGGCCGGATTAGACATCTTTCACTGTGCATGTATATTTATTTTCGTGAAACAATAGGTTTAGAGAAATATGTACAATTAGGCTTACTATTCATACTCATTTCTATGGTTTCTGTTATACACTCAATACACTGAAACCTATCTAAATATATGCTTACCTCTATCAGTGTTGCACCTTCTGCGCCCCTTACTGTAGCCAAAGCACATATGGGTATAGGAATCAGTGGTAAAACGGAAATAAATATCCCAATGGCAGCAGCATATTTAGGAAAATGGTAAGATCCATATGTTGGTGGTTTATATCCAATAAAACATGATACCACGATTCCCTACAATGTAAATATACATACTACTTATCCTAACGGGCATGTCTTACATATATTTCGGTTTAATGTCCTCCAAATATTTTGATTTGATCTGCATTGAGGAGATATAATTTTCGAAAAAGTGATCTGCAAAAACT
>MJUU01011735.1:64040-85179 GCA_002080025.1 Modiolus philippinarum
TGCTGTTGATAATTTTTACTTGGTAACAATTGGCAAACCCATCATAGTTGGGCTGCTTCTAGTTTTTACCCAAGATGAAAAAAAATCAGTGCATGTGTACATACGACTGGTAGATAATCAGACAGACGTATTACAATAAAATTATCAAGACAAAAGTGAATTGGAATTACATGTTTATTTCTTTTTATAGCTGTAACTATAATCTTGCGGAGTAGTAATGTAATATTTTAGCGGGATTCAATGATCGTCTTTTCATGAATTTTCCTGATTTCGTGATTATTTGTTTGAAATGCCAAAAATTCAACTTAAAAAACAATAAAAGCGTTGCCTTTTTTACTTGTTTTTACCATGTATTTGTAGAGACTTTGTCTCATGTGCATTACCCCATATCCCTTGATTCATTAATTAAATTAAAAAACCCTGATGATTCTAAACTGAACGAAACTTACAAACTGCATATCCCGATTTACATTTATAAATGCTTTTGACATGCATGTCACAAAAATAAAATTTAGTCACTTTTCAATGCAATCAAAATGAATATGAAATAACATAAAAGGCCATTTAAAACATGGTTCCACGAGAAAAGTAACCCTGTTTCACACAAGAAAACAAAACGTACCCAACTTCATCTCATATTACCAAACTATGAAACGCAGTGCATATTTTTATATTCTTTGTGACATAGAGAAATATATACAATTATTACATACTTAGCGAAGATATGTTCTGTTTTGCATATATGATATAGCCGGAAGTAAACAGTCCATATCATATACCCAGTCTGATATGGCCATATCAGACCGCCTCGTTCTGAAATATCCATATCAGACCGATGATATGTCTATTTCAGCCCGGGTGTGATGACAACTCCTGATTGGAAGTATATAATTAACAGATTAAGACATGGCATTTTCCATATCAGCACGGTTATCATCCCTTGACCCATATCAGCCATCGGCTGGCGCCTCGGGTTGATATGGGGGTCTCGGGATGATAACCGTGCTGATATGGAAAAGGCCATGTATTAATCTCTATTTATTCTATACATTGTATGTGAAAAACGATCTACATTATATAAAGAGTTATGGTGCAAGGTATGGTGACGTCAAGATGAAAACAACAATAAAGGCGTTGATCCATTGCATTGCTTTGCCATGTATTTGTAGAGACTTTGTTTCATGTGTATTTACTTCATATACTTCATTGCTTATATATATTTTGTAGTTACCCCGATGAATAAGCAATGTATTCTGATGGAGTAAATAAACATGACACAAAGTTTCTGCAGATACATGGTAAAACCAAGCAATGGTAATGTTTTTTTTTGTTTTTTTTTGGTGTGTTTTATTAGTCTCATTAATATTTACATGTAATGATACACCACAAATTAATATATAGCTGATTGCTTTATTATAATTAATGCCTGAATTTACCGGGTAATTACTCGGTGTAGGCCAATTTTTAAGTACACAAGAGCTCATATCTCAAGTTCTACTGCTTAATATCATGGCATATTAATATATTCATCGCTATCATTCCTGTATTAAACATTCAAATGAAATGTAAGGAATAGATAAATTGCATTTTTTCTAGGACAGGCATTAAAATACATACCATAAATCCATGCAAATACAATACATTCCAACAAACCAAATATAGGAAGTGCAAAAGCAGCAACATACCAATCCACAAGCTGGAAAACGTAGATTCCACCCTGTGCAAATAGTAAATATTGTGAGCATTGACGATTGTTTAAGTCGTATAAAGACTCGATTGTGGTCCATGTAAATAAAGGGTAACTGCATAAACATGTAACCGAAGAGAGATAATTGAATGAGTTGAAAAGTAAAGTGGAATTTGTACTGAAGATTTTGATGTGAAAGTTGTCATACCGAGTTTTAAATTGTATATAAATGCCTACTAAGTTTTTTTCGTCTTAAGTGTAACTATCGATCCTTGGCCGTATATACTTTTACTTCACTTTACATCGGATCTACCTCAGTGAGGATGAAATTAAAGTGACAATTGATCCACCAAACTCTGCTTCATACTTTAACCTTTTATTTAACATGATGAACATGGTCCTTGGACTGAAATCTAAGCTGTATGATTTTGACCTCCCCTTCTATGAGGAGTACGCTTGCGCAGTGAGGAGAACGCATGCACAGAAGACTATTGACCAATAGGAATTTCAGATTCTCGAACATCAAAATTGCGTCCAGTTTCGTCCTGATAAAACGGGGCGGGGTTTGATTTTTCTGTTTCCTTGTGGAAGTTGAAAAGTATTATAAACATTAACTAAAGGTGGTACTTGGAACAGGTTTGAAGAGGATGATGGGATTGGTATTGCAATATCGCTTAGCCAGATTTATAAATATAGATATGATAGAAAAAATAAGAACAGTAATGTATAAATTTAAAACCAAAAGTTAATAAATAAAGATGAGGTATTGCGCAATAATCAATAATATAAGAATACTGTAAAAAGACTTTTCAACTGTGTTTAACAAAGCGTGATTGTAGTTTGTGGAGATGCTTAGGCCCGGGTACTCAGGCAATGGAGAACGAGAGGTGGAAAGAGATAGAATTGCGTTTTTTACGGAAGAATAAAGAACTACCGTAGGAGAACGCAAAAACAAAAACAAAAGCACGAAACTACTTTAAGTTGCTGTTGGCAAAAAATTAGAGGTTTGATCGAATCGGTGACTGTTTTATCACATGTGCATTGATTTGAATATACAAATACATCATGAGCAACCACACCCTTGTCAATCAAACACGTAATTTTCTATCCAAGGCTATTCCATAGCCTAGCGTATCGTTTTTATTTCATAAAAACCATTATCTGATTTATATCATCTACTTATGTTTATAAAGTCCCTCGTGTTTTCTAGTTAATATATATCTACCACCCCAGTGTATATAGTGTATACTTCACATTTGATTCGATAGTGTAGAGCTTGTAGGTCATACAGTGGCTTCGTGAATAGAGCAAAAGTAATATCAGAGAAATTGAGAAGTCGGGGTATGTTTAGCCTTAAATTTTTATTTTGTTATTTATTACACTGTACCGATTCTCTGCTGGTGGACTGTTAGTCCACGAGGGTATTCACGAACCTAGTAGCCAGTACTTCGGTGCTAGCCAGAAATTCGATATTGGGAACTTGCAATATCTAAATTCAACAAAATCTTGTCCAAAACTAATTAGTGTCTCCCTCGCGCATAGCTCTGTCCCTAGCTGAATTTGGCTTTTCTTTAAGATCCTATTTGTAATTTGTTTTCTATCACTTTTTACACATTTTTTGGTATATGGATTTCCAAATGTTTTGATTTGATCTGCACTGAAGAGACATAAGTTGTCGAAATGCGCATATGAAGAAACTAAATTGACAGTAACAGCAACAGTAATTTCGGTATGTTGTTACTTACTTACATCCCTTCAAAAAGTTGACGGCCGTCACCACGACATAATAGATAGATATGAAATGTAGAAAATGAGAACAAACATTTACAGCTAGATTCACGTTTTCTCGAATTTGACATTGAGGAGTTTGATCTAACACTTGAAATTACCCACTGACATTGTGACGAGTAATGTATAAAAGCTTACCATTGTTGTCACTATGTTTTTAGAGTTTTCACTGTTAGTGATTTAGTTTTGAGTGTTGAATTTGTTCGTGTATTGTATGGGTATTTTGTGTCATTAGTCTTCCATCCACTGTTTTTCGGGTTTTAATCCTTGTCTAATGACTTCGATTAACTTAATCTTGAGCTTAGTTATTACGAATTTTTGTATTATAACTATCATATACTTTAACCGTAGATTTAGCTACCAAATTTCGCACGAAATAGCTTCATAGTTTAACAGAAAGTCATGTAACGAAAACAACTTAGTTATGTGTACCTTCCATTTTAAAATGAACTAGTTAGTTTATTCTGTTTTGATCATGATTAAAAAATATTTCTGTAATAAATGTATTTTGCATGAAAAAAATTATTATATTTTTTATTATTGTTTTTTTCAAAAATTCATAAGTTGATTTTCTTTAGGATTGTCCCATTTAAACATAAATGACACTAAAGGAAGGCACGTTTGGAAATTGGTAGTCATCATTGAATAAATTTGCAAAAAGCATAATAGGTAATTTATTATATTTAAGAATATTATCTCCTTGAAACACGTGAACAGCATAACGAAATTTAGTGTTTTTTTTATGAAACTTCGGTATTTTTTGTATTTTGAACCATTGGGCCGATGGCACTGCTGGTTGACCTGAGGTCCCCAGGGTATTCACCAGCCCAATAGTTAGACTTTTCTGACATGAAAATTTTACCTTGAGTTTTATAGAAATTTACTGATTTTATCAAAATTCTAATCACTTAAAATACTGAGGCTTCATTCCGTGAATGGCACTCGGTAGATGTCCTTGGTACTGGATTTGACTTCCATTTTCGATATTGTGGAAATGAATACTTCTTTATTGATAACTTTTGGATTATGGCTTTCCATATTTTTTTTATTTTAATGCTGCTGATGAAAGGTTACTCCTTGACACACGTGTACAGCATAACGAAATTTAGTGTTTTTTATGCAACTTCGGTATTTTTTGTACTTCTAATCGACAGAAATGATTTAAGGTGTCTTCATTGGATGTCATATATGGTTTAATTAAACAGCCATTTTAACACAGAATGTTGTTACTTTAAGCAGTAAATTAACTGAGTGATGTCTGTAATATTATATAAGAGCTGATAAGGAGCCAATAATACGACTAATTATTCATTTATATGGATCATAAGTATCTATAATTCATGTATACAAACTATGGAATAATTATAACATTGCTATGTTATGACATCTTAAAATCACCAACATTATATTTGGCTTCATTTATTGCTTTCCACTTCTGATCTGATACATTCTGCTGCTCCATTGCAGTACTAAACAATGGAACTTCAATATCAGAAAATTCAAAACTTATTGTCTTATGTCTTGCTTGCTGTGAGACACAATGAAATCACGATAAAATCCCAATTTCAAAAGATATCCATCCAAAACACGAAATCTGGGATTTTATTTGATTTAATGCTCTATTTATTTAAAGGGGATTACCAACAGTCCAAAGGCAAAAGTTGTTCTCCTCAAGATTTTTCAAGTTCATTTATTTTCATTTGAGGTACAAATATTTCCATAGAAATGCGAATATCAGGTCATCTTCATCACTGTGACCGAAGATTTCCTGATTTATGTCAATGGCGTTTACTAGTAATTTTGTATAGATGCAATCCTTAGTTGAGTAAATGTGCACCTTATTGCAGTGAATTTGTTATTTACTTAAATAAGGCACTTAATCGAGTCATATCTATACAAATTAAATACAATTGAATAAATTAGAAAATGTTCGCGTCGTACTTCGATACCACTGTTCAAGTTTATGAGAATGGAATGCACCTTCCATATTTTCTCCCGTCTGGTGTCACCACTGCACTATCAGGTTTTGTTCTATGACGTCGTGATTCCGGGAAAATTCACGCACAAGGAACAATTTTGAACATGCGTGAAATACCAGTTTTCCCGCGATTTACCTGATAGTGCAGCAGCGACACCAATCGGGAAAAGCACGAAGGTGAATTCCATTACAGGCCAATTCAAGTATAACTTTTTCGTGTCAGTGTGATATGGTTCCATGTATTTTATAACTTTGGTAACTAATTTCTTTATACTTTATGATGACAAAAGAAAATAACGTAGCCTCTTACCTGTGAACAAAAAACTAGTCCGAATAGAAAATTCAAAATACAATAAATTGTGACGCACATCATACGTCTTTGCCGTACGAACTGGAAACTGTCAGTTAACATACCAATCACAACTTCACATCCTACAAACTAATGAAAATTCCTTTTAATGTACTACAAATTCAAGTAGTTTGCAAAAAGAAGCAAATTTGGGATTTAAATATTTTATGATTTCATTAAGTTTTCACTTATTTGATTAAAAATATGTTAAAATCGCCGTTATAAAACAGTTAACAGTGCTTTATAATTTACACAGAAAATTATTTCTAATAAATATTGCTACTATGAATTTATTTATATGTGTTACTGGGATTGGAACATACTTTTGTCTTAAAAAATTTTATTTTTTGTGCAGAATTTCAACAAGATACTCACGCTTTTGAGCGGATCCAGAGAGGACACCGGGAATTGAAACACCCTTTTTCTGAACAAATTTTAAATTTCGCGCAGAATGTTGAAAAAAAATAGTTAAAACTGACAAATATTCGATAGAATTCCCCTTTTTCTAGAACTTCGTTGGAACCTCTTTTTTCGAAGGATGCGTCTGTTGGTGGATTTTCAAAAGAGAAATATTAATCAATTTCGATTGAACTCTAAATCAAGGATACTACAGACATCCACATCGGCCTCATCCCCTGACCTTCATATTGAAATTGACAACAGAGGTAGACTTCAAACTAAGCTGTTCGACAAACGCGATGACTTCACTTTTTCAAAATTCATATTTCTTTTTTTGTAGCAACATCCCAACAGCGCCAGCACACGGAGTTTATATCTCTCGGCTCATTCGCTATTCAAAAGCCATGTGTTCGAAACAGTGACTTCCTTGATAGAGCCCGGTTGCTCACAAATAGGCTACTTAAAAAAGGGTATGCTACCCAAAGCTTAAATTCATCCCTTCAGAAATTTTCCGGTCGACATTACCATCTTGTGGACCGCCACGGGGTAGCTGTTTCCCAGATGACAACAGATCGTTCCTTTTAAAGCTTTTTTTACTCTACCGGATTCCACTTTACTACCGGATTTAACATGTTAAACACGGCGGGTGTCAAATAAGAAGCAGGATATGCTTGTTCCACAAGAGCACCAGATCTGACCCATGGTTTTCATTTTTCATTGGGTCCGTGTTGTTCATCTTTGTGTGTGTGTGTGTTTGTGTGTTTTCATTTTTCTTTTCTGTGCCGAACTCACTCATGTTGTGTCTCTGTTTTGTTGTTGTTTTCGGTGTTGTAATTGTCATGGATTATTCGTTTTGGATGGACGGTTCTCTTCTCACTTACTTCAGCATGTAATCATGGAAAGTATACGCTAAATTATAAATTGAAATCATTTAGACCATATTGAAAATCTGAATTCAGTACCGACATAAAGCAATTCATTCAGATGTGGCGCTATAAGTTAATTGTTTACTTAATTTTTCACAATTGCTTCTACTCATCAATTGCATAAATATAATAAATTTTAAAATGAGTTCATTAAATCAGATATTTATCAGAATGCTTCATATGTATACAAAGACATCTCTACTAGGCATTAGGGAAAGGGCTTTAGATAATGTTGTTATAACTTGTGCCCGCTCCCTTTGCTTTATTTGCAATAAAATATGTTCAATTCATTAGACAGACGTTATTTCTCGTCTCGTTTTCTCCGAATTTACTTTAAACTGATTGTCGAACTCAGTTGGGATTGATAGTGTAGATTTCTATTTTATTTTGTTGGTTAAATTTAACTAATTGGAAATTTCCTGCCTTCTTTAATGAAGACAGGTGACATTTTTGGCATATTTTGATCTCTATAACCGATCACTGCTAGTGCTTGTAAAAACAGAATTGTTTTTCCTTGCTCTCAATGCTAGGCAGACGAATTTTTGTCCGCCTAAACACAATTTGAATACATTTTAATACTAGTGACCCCTAAATGTTTTGTTTTTGGTCGTCTTAACCTGGATATGGGATGTTGTCTCCTTGACATTTACCCCATTTCCTTTCTTTTGCATAGTATCTGAAAACCTTTTTGGAATTAATTATTTTCGATTTGTTAATCGGTGCATTGTCAGTAAAGAATCAATGCAACATTACCATATTTCACAGATATTAAGTGTGTTACCTGACTATCTAGTCCTACTGTTATTAACATAATAAAAAATAAACAAGACCAAATGTTTGCACCGGGTAGATGTGCTAAAGCTTCAGGATATGCAATAAATCCCAGCCCTGGCCCTGCAAAAGAACAAGTTAATTTAGCTAAAAACTTTAAAAGATAAAAGTTTATGTTTATATTTTGCAACAATTGTGTCATCATTATTGATCCAAGAATGTGGATCTAGGAGATAGCCCAATATCAGTCATTTCATGATTATTGTCCACTTGGTTAAAAAACCGAAATTGACGCACAAATATCGCATGAGTTCCTTCTTTTACATTCCACTGAATTTCTTTCCATTTTTTTCCGATAATGAAAAAGTCTAGAACAGAGCCAGCATATGGCGTTTATATCGCCCATCTAATTGGCTACTCAAGAGCCTGTGGTCGATACAGTGATTTCCTTGATAGAGCTCGGTTATTTGCTAAAAAGTAGGCTTCTTAAACAAGTTTATGTTACAATTAATTTGAAGCTATCACTGCAGAAACTTTACGATCGACATCACGATTATATGACCCGCTACCTTTTTTCCCCTTCTGTATTTGCTGAATTTGACTCTGCTACCGGGACTGATATTTTCAACACGGCAAGTATTTTATAAGAGACAGAAGATATTCACTCTACTGGTTCACATGACCTCAACCATAGATTTTAATTGGTTCTGTGTTGTTTATCTGTATAATTTTTTGTCCGTACTTGTGCGAAGAAGTTGTTTCTTTGTGTTTCCGGTGTTGTCATTGTCTTTAGTTGATCATTTTTCGGATGACGGTTCGGTTGTCGTTTACTTTCTTAAATCATTAGTTTCAAATTATTCCAATGTTCAATACTGTTTTGCAATGATTTGTTTTTAAATGCTTAACTTCAGATACTTGCCTGATTTTACAATTTTGTCCAATGGAAGTGACAGCTTCGTTGCCATGTATCCTAAGACAGTAAAAATAACCAGTCCAGAATATATACTGGTACCCTCTGCTAGCACACACAACAACACAGAATCTCTAAAATACAATTTAGGGTAATAAAAATATATTTAGTTAACCAAAAAACATGAAAGTAAACAGAGAAAACTTACGAGTACACGGTGAAAACATAGTTACAGAAGCGATTTTTACGCAATCTTTTCCTGTGCATTAAAAAACGAAATTTTTCCTTTAAATTTTATTGGATGAGAAGAAAGAATGCCTGCGTACGAAAAAAAATCTCAAGTCTTCGGGAAGCAACTCATCTTACTATATTAAGGCCGTTCGTAACCTTGTTATCATTTTTATTCAGTTGTTGCTTTTTATCATTTTTATTCAGTTGTTGCTTTTGTGTCGCCATATAAGGGAGGTACACTCATGGCGTTGACTATATTAAGGCTTTCTTTAAACCTATTTTCATTGATTAAGCATTGTATTTAAAATGAAACGGTAAAAAAAAATATATAGATCAATAGAGTCTGTAAGTCTCGTCATGTGACACGGAGATTTCACAAAAAAAATTAAAAATTCGAAAACGTTTCCCGCACAAATATAACGTCATTGGATTATGACGTCCACATTATTGGTTTGAAACGTCATATAATTTTGACAAAGCGCAACTTCCGGATACAATTTATGTGCCCGGAAGTTTCAAAATTGAACGAGACTTACAGACCCTATGGGCTTTTAACAATTATACAAGACATTAAAATTTGGCGGGAAATGGATTTCTCATGATTTTCCCTTAGGTTAATATCAGGACTTACTAACTTACTAATACGAAAACTTGTCAGGTGTCTTAATGTGATCTAGAAAAACATTTACGACCTAAGAAGGGGTAGTCCGTGTGCAAATTTTTTTAAGCCATTGAACTGGAGAAAACCAGAGGAGTTCCGAAATGTGACAAATTTAAAAATGTGATGAGAAAGCCACATTAATTTTAACTTGTATTTGATGTCTTGTTTGTAAAGAAATGTCTTGTCGAATAAATCTTCCTGCACGTTAAAGAACCCTTGTAGCAAGCTCTCTAGCTCTCTTTGGGGTGGTCCGTAGGTGATCGGCTACAAGGCTAAATTCCCCGCCCTTGACGATTTCACCCTACTTTTCCAGTGGCAGTCAGAATTTCCCGTCCCATGCCCATTTTCATACCCCAAAGTGATTATTTATCAACAAACTTGTTCTCGTCTTGATATAGCTGAAATATTGCTGAGTAGACGTTAAACAATATTCAATCAATCAATCAATCGAATAAATCAGCAAATGTATATTGGGGCAAACAGGCAGAGAAGGGAAAATTCGTAATCAAGTACATGTCAATACAGAGGCAACACAAAGGGAGACAACATGACAAAGAAAACAATTATCAAGGAAAACGAAAAAAAGCGAATGTAACACTTCCGGAGCACTGGAAAGTGCAAACAAATAAAAGACTGAGGTACTATCAAGTACTAGAGAAAGGCGGTATGATCTGTTTAATCCACGATTGTCAATTAGGTAATAAACTGTAGATCTACTCAAAAAGGTTTAGTTTGCATAAACATGTGTTTATTATTGCACATGAGTCATAACTCAACTTTAAAGTAGAACTAGAAAGTACATAACACCCTTTATTAAATAGTTATGTAAAAATATGATTAAAATTGGCTATGCAAAATAGAATGTTTACAGCAAATACAAATGTAAAGATAGATTTACTGGAAAAATACGGCAAAGCAGGCTCAATATGGATTTACTGGCTCAATATGGATTAACTGGCCCAATACGGGTTTACTGGCCCAATACAGACTTTCGGTTCATTAAGTTCTTCAACAAAATGGCAGAAACATCATGAACAGAACATAATTCCACGTGAATAATTTGCTTGACTGCTACAGTGTAAATCAATCGTTCATTTTCTTTTTTACGATTTATTTCGAAATGGAAAATTTTGTTTCATTTCTGGAATCCGATTCCGTATTTCTACACTAAATTTTCAGTTCAAGACATCAATGTCAACGCTGATTTGTTGACATTCTGAAAAAAATACTTTGATAGTTCAGTGATTTTTAATGTGAAACATCAGAGTATTCAATCATGTCAACAATCAGATTTTAACACAAAATGCTGCGAAGATCAGAAAAGAAAATGTTTTTCAGGTCACCACTACTCGCTGAATTGAACTCGACTGAGTTATTTGCGTGGCTGACGGATACCTTAATGTGTATCCATTTTGTCATACATGAAAAACGCAGTCACAGGTCAAATTTACAAATGTTGGAGACTGTTTTTCATAGCAGAAATCAGAGATGTTTAATAGGCTTAAGAATAAAGGAAAAATAAACATAAAAATAGACTGACAAGTCCTTCGCCCATTTTGCTTCCATTAAATCGATAGTACATAGTTTTACATAACTATTTGATAAAGGCGTCATAGAATGTTATTTTTCACATTAGGCCTGTATTATATCCTCGGACAGTCGTATTGGGCCTCGGACAGCCGAATGAGGCCTCGGTGTTGCCTCGTCCCAATACGACTGTCCTCGGACATAATACAGGACCAATTTGAAGAATCCCATTCTATAACCCTATAGTATTGTATATTAAGATGTCTTGTACATTTAAAGGGTAAAGTGTCTTCAAAGAGAACAGCAGCCGTTTTCACGAAACAGTTACAATTAAATGAGTCGGAATTTCACATGTCATATCGACTACCAATTAAAAAGAGTCGCAAGTCTTTTTTGCGAGAATGGCGGGTGATACTTTATAACAGATATCAAAGGTAAATGTTCTTGCTTTACCTGAGTTGATGTAGACACAAGCCTATTTAAAAGCAGATTCACGAAAACTTACCGCAGGCAGTTGTTATTAAATTTATTCATGCTACCCAAGGTAATTATTCCTCCCCATCCGGGTCCTAATGAATAAAAAACTTGTAAGGCGGCTTCTGTCCACACCTACAATAATAACACTGCTAATTTTGATCTAGCTAAATCATACCAAACCTGTATTTTATGAAAAACTTATGTTAACAGCCAAAACCTTGAATTTATTTCTTATCGTTTCTCTGGGGTCTCTCGAGTAATAAAAGGGAACAACATTAATCAAATACGACGTTTTGTGAATAGTACAAGCATGGCTAAATGCATTTGACTGTTTAAAGTTTTATATGCTTCCGAGTTCCTATCGTTGTTAACGTTTGTTTTTGTCTTGTTTGTGTTTTTCATGTGTTTTTCCCTTGCAAATTGTAGCATGTAATTGTAATTTTCAGCTATTGGACATGTTTCCTGATATTCCCTCTTTTTTTAATTCATTGTGTCAGTCCGATTTGTCTATCCCGACCACTTTCTGAAATACGACTCAGAATCACAGAAAAAATACACAGAAGAAGAAGTGATAAAAATGTTAGAGTTTTTGATCGACAATATATTTGTCAAGTTTGGAGGACTTGTTTTTCAACAGACCATTGGAATTCCAATAGGCACAAACTGTGCACCTCTTTTTAGCCGATCTGTTTCTCCACTCTTACGAGGCTGAATTCATTGAAGGGCTTCTTCAAAATAAAGACAAAAACCTGGCCCAGTCCTTTAATTTCAGCTTCCGTTATATAGATTAAACAACCCCCGCTTTGGTGATTTTCTTCATTTTATTTATCCAAAAGAGCTTGAAATTAAGGATACTACAGATGCCTCCACATCGGCTTCGTCCCTTGACCTTCATCTTGAAATTGACAACAGACGAGGTACCTTACAAACTAGCCTGTATGACAAACGCGATGACTTTACTTTTCCAATAGTCAACTTCCCTTTTCTTTGTAGCAACATTCCAAAAGCACGTGCATATGGAGTTTACATCTCAAAACTCATTCGCTACCCAAGGGCTTGTGGTCGTTACAGTGACTTCCTTGATAGAGCTCAGTTGCTCACAAATAGACTACTTAAGCTAGGGACCGTTACAAAAAACTTAAAAGTCATCACTACAGAAGTTTTACGGTCGACATCACGATCTTGTGGATCGCTATGGGATATCTGTTTCCCAGATGACAACAGATCTTTCCCTCTTCAACTGAAGTTTCTTTTTCCTCTATCGGATTCGACTTTACTACGGGAGTTGACATGTTCAACATGGCGGGTGTCTTATAAGAAGCAGGAGATGCTTACTCTACCGGTACACCTGATCTCACCCATGCGTGTCTTCGTTTTTCTTTTTTGTTCCGTACTCAAGCGGTGTCCTTGTTTCTTAGTGTGTTTGATTTTGCCATAGTCCATGGATTGTTCGTTCTTTTGATTGACAGTTCGGTTCTCACTTTTTTGCATCTTTTGTTTTATACATTTATATAATTGGTTAAGGAGCTAACATCGCTAGTGGATCGACAATTAGAAGTATTTTAGAGAAGACATCTTCTCTAAAAAATCTTTTATGATAAAAGGGATGATTTCTCTTTCCATATAGTTAATTTTCCCCATCTCGACCGAATGTTCCGTTAGCCCCTTCTTTCAGGGTCTAAATTCCACAACTTGTTCGATATGCACGAGTATGTAGTGATGTTACCGACTTCAACGACCGAAATATTTGTCTTACTGAAAAAAAAATCTGCATCAAGGGTTAAGATATCATAAATTAATAAAAACATTCTCTAAATTTTATTATAGATACATTGACTTACTGGGGAAATTTGGTTCTACTTGCGGGGCTCTTATACAACAGGGCATTCCATATCCAAACCTCTATGGAAATATCATTTATTAAGCGCACAAATTCGAAGATTGTCCTTCCAAGCTTATTACGCCGTTGAACAAACTTATTCATAAAGGATATATATACAGCATTGTTGTTAAATCTTTACTTTTGGTTTTTGTTCGCAAAGATATTGATCAGCTCCTTAATGCTTTATACCGTAAATAAATCAAAACAGTTTTTCATATTCGGCAGTATTTGGCATTGCACAATATCATGTTCTTTCATAATCGATGATGTTGATATACGAAATCTATTTAGACGTATTTCAATTGAAGTTTCATATGTAAGAAGGCTTGATATCAGTCAACGGAAATTATGTCCTTAGCTAGCTGTGTCAGTAACTGCGAGCATTGGTCAGGACAGTAACAATGTGTGTGGTCTTCATGTTTTATGTACTTCATTGCAAAGGTACTCGTCTTGATAAGTTTTTCTATTTTGATTTTTACTGTGAATTTATCTCTTAGCCATTCACTACACATAGGGCGAGGGTTTGCATCCAAGAATTCGAGTTTAACCCACCGCAATTTTTGCGCCTGCCCAAAGTCAGGAATATGTTGTTCATAAGCTAGTCCCTGTCTTTTTATAAAATTTTAGTTTCTTGATATTCGGATTGTGGTTTGTTTTCATTGACTTAATATTCACTTTTTAATTTTTATTGGGGTCATTTATGGCTTGCTATATAGTGTGAGGGTCCTCACTGTGTTGAAGACTACGGTGACCCCTAGATGCTTTGTTTTGGGTCGATTTAACCTGAAGATGGGATATTGTCTCCTTGATATTTATACCATTTCCTTTCTTTTTCATAATGTAGGTTCTAAACTTGTCTCTTATCGTTTGTCATTTCATCTTTTTTGACAATAAATATGTTTATAGATAGAAGTGTTTTATACACAGCGATTTCGCTCTGCCGCAGAAGAGGTTATAACGTGTCGCTTAATAATAGTATTTTGTTATTTAATAAGCCATGTAAGCTCTTAAGCCTATTATAAACTATTCAAAATGAATTTGATTATTTTGAACATTTTGAGTAAAACTCAGTGTTTAAGTTCCTTATTATTATCGCCAAACGAATACCAACGACATTATAAGACTAGACACTTTTCATGAATACAATGACGATGGTAAAATTTTATCAAACTAAGATATTTTTGTAGGTCATGAGAATCCTATGAACCTCTGAAAATTATCTTCGGAAGATTGTAAGAGTTAGGCAGTATAATTTGCAACAGAACAGGACATTACTTCGTGAAATTAGGGCAATATACATATACACATGGAATACAGGACATTTTGTTTATTTTTTTAAACGGCCTTCATTTTTGCTAGTATAAAGAGGATGTGATAGGGCAAACTTAATACGTTCCGCCATGATATAAAGTCAAATATCAAAAATTCCCTACACTTCCTTCGTTGTTAATTTACTTCAGGCTAAGAAAAACTCTATATAAAATAAAAAGAATTTTGATTTGGTTTATAATTCCCTTAAAAAACACTTAAGGTAGATAGACAGTAATATTCATATCCATGAAATTTTGTTGTAAAGCGACACAATTGAAGAACCAATCCTACCTACCCGAAATCTTCAATAAAAGTTATGGGTCACCATGCTTGCTTTTTCTAGAACTGAGATCAAAGTTTGCTCATTTGTAGACATTTTTCACCTGAATTTATAAAGAATGCACGGGGAAAACATGGAAAGGCAATTTTTAGCCTAATGAAAATGAACTTTTTATCCATGAGAATTTGATGTATTTTTGTGAAAAGATAGTTTATGATATAATTTATTGATAACAATAAAAAAATGTATATGTCACCATGCTTTCAAGGGAGATATTTTACAAAGTTTCCGGATTTAACATTATTTACGGGAAAAGGGAGTTAATTCGCGGCAAAGTAGACGAAATATGACGTTTCATATCTGTCATTCAATTATGACGTCATAAAGGAAAAGCCGTCAAATAACTGTTCCGGCCTAAAACTCAAACCTACTCCGTATCCGACTCTTAATGTTTCTAATGCGCGATTGAATTGCGCAGCGCAACAGTGTCTATCTACCTTAATTTTACATAATTTGCAATCATCATATGGTTCATATGAGCAATGGGCAAGTAGTACCAAATAAAGCTACCATACCTTTAGCCGATAACTTCTCCCATCACAGCATGTCAAGCGACATTATCAGACACTGTACACCAAAGAAAATTCAAACAAGTTACCGATAAATCTCACTGTTTTTCCTCTCCTGGGTTTGACTCTACTACTGAAATGTTCAATACGGCTAGTATCTTATCAAAGACAGGAGATGTTTACTCTACCGGTGCACATGATCTCAATCATGGATTGAAATTGAGTCAGAGTAGTTCCTCTGTACGTGTGTCCATTTTTTTACTTTTTAAGATATAATCCGACCTCAATTTAAAACAACAACTTGTGCGAATCGTAGTACAACATTGAAACCTTTCAGGTATTGTTTGCCAGAAACTATTGGGCGAGATTAAATTGAATATTGTCAAAACTTTTGGTGTTCTTCTTCAAAATTCAAGTCATTGGTATATGACTGTCATCATGAATCATAAATCAACGTGTTTTAATTTCGGTTTGAGATATAAATTAACCTGCCCTCTTTATTTCACCTTATCAGTTTGTTTTACTTTAAGATTATTTAGCTAGTAATGTTCAGTTCAAGTCAAATCTAAACAATCTTTTCTGATCGTAATCATTTGGAAAAACTTGAAACTTACTTGTATATCTAAAAGTCTGCTAAAATCTGGTCGAAGATATAATATCACACCATTTATTGATCCATCTAGAGTTAGCCCTTTGATAAGTATAACTGTCAATAAAATGTATGGTAACGTAGCAGTTACGTACACGACCTAAAAGTAAATCATAAACAATAAAAAATTATATGTAAGTTAAGGTGTCTCAGTGGTATTATTCCGCCATTTTTGTCTAATACTTGTTCATTTAGGTTTCATTCATTAAGAAATTTAATAAAATGGTTATAGTCCATGGGCTGGAATAACCCCCCGTGCACCCCCCACTTCCGAACAACACCCATGTTTTTAAGTCCGCATACATCCCTTCTTCAAAATAAAACATGTTAACACGAGCATAACCTGCACGCACTTGTGGAATTTGGCCCATTTTTAGACCCACCTACCGAAATTTTGGAAAATTTTGTTTTTCGTTCAAGTTTTTCTTTCAGTTGCTTCAAAATGTTGACAAAATGCCTTCAAGTTATACAAACGATGTATCAAATGATTGCTTATTATATATGCTTCACAAAGAACCCAAGTTTTTAAGATTTCCATGCCCAATACGTTCCATAGCGCAATTAAACGTACCCCTACCCCAATGAAACATTGACGAAAAAACTAATATTTTCATTGAAATTGCGTAAGTTTGATGGTCTAGAGAACCCGAAGGGCATCTCAATTCCCAATTCTGAAAATTGTTTTTAGCTTTTCAATCTATTTTCTTCAATATAAAAAAGGTTAAGACAATGTTAACATATTTTAAATGACCAAAATTTTAATTTCAAATATACCTAATACAGAGACCTTTGAATAATTTCGTTTTTGAATAAGTTTTGTCTTTCTTTTGCCTAATATTATTTTTTAGTAAACAAATATCATTTAAAAAAGGTATCAAGTGAAAGCTTATTATATAAGTTTTACAACCATAACAAATAATGGCCGTTTTTAGGTAATATATACATCATATATCAATAAAACTTACCCCTACCCCAACAAATTTACTCTAAAATTGTCAATTTTTTGTCTATTTTCGCATAAACATAACCAGAAGACCCAAAATGTGTATTGTATAGCACAATGTTGCATAAATTATATTATGATTTTATATTTTAACAGCCATTTGTTGACTTAAACTCAATATTTTGCCCGAAATTGGTGAAAAATGGGAATTTTCAACATTTCAGAATTGTCCAAAGTCCACTGCTATATCGTTATATATGCCAAATCTGGAGGATATTTCTGCAACTATGCCAATTAATTGTACCAAGCGACACATTTGGTGACTTAAGACATTGCTACGAAAAACAAGCAGTGTTAAATGTGACTCTGATTACAGAAAATCTTACCCATACCCCAACTAATTTCCCCTTATCCAAATTGATGAAAAATGGAAATTTTTAGCATTTCAGATTTGTCCAAAATTCACTTTTAAATCGTTATATGTGGCAGATGTGGAGGATTTATCTGCAGATATGCCAATTTATTGTCTTAATCGATACATATGTTATTTAAAAACACTGTTTCGAAAAATAAGGAGTGTTCAATTTGTCTCTAAATACTAAAAATCTTACCCCTACCCCAATACAATTAAACTTAAAAATCTCCAAAATATGACCGTCTGTACATATGAACGAAGAAAGCATACTAATGTTTTTCTTTCTTTGGAAAAAGATGCATTTGATACATCATAATATGTAACTTGACACCAAAATATTTGGTAAAATTGAATATTTTGGACGATTATCGTGAAAAATGAAAATTTTCAGAATTTTCCGTAATTCAAAGTTAAATCGCTGAGTAACTGCCCATAAACCGGGCGCATGATCTTATTTTTGATAAATGTGAGGCTCTTTGTGTTTTCGTGTTTGAAAATGATATGTCATTGGACCTTTATAAAATGTTAAAAGCTTTTCAAGCTGAATAAAATGAAATAAATTGTGTTGAATATGTGCGGTAAGGGGTAATATGTTTGTAATTTATGAGACTGTAGTTAATCTAAAAGGCTTAAAATCATACTTTCTAATTGCTAAGATATGATGAAACGATATTTAATCAAAATTTGCAAGTTATATATCAATTCCATGACGTATTTGCATCTCAAAGTCAAAAGAGCAGAAATTCTGAAAAACGGAAAATTCCCATTTTTCATACAATTTCGGACAGAAGAGTCGAAATGAGACCTTTTGAAAAGTTTTAATCTACTTAAATGATCTTCTGCATGTCAGTTGTAGTGAGATTCACGCTAGAATTCCTATTAAACATTATTTTTTTATCATTTATAGCCTGAATATTTCAAATTTTCTCTTAATTTTTAGGGGGATGGGTGCTAAATTTGACATTTATGAACCTATAATATGTCTGAAATTGAAATATTTGCGTCTGATTTGTTGCTAACATGTCATAAATTATAATTGCATCGGCAATTATTAAATATATATTCAGATTTTTACGACCCTTAAGTCCNTTTCAACACAAGAGATGTCGAGTTGCTCCCAGAAAATGCTGCAATGGAAGGGGGACTGGCACACCAACTTTTCATTTCTTTTGACATATCTGTACCAAGTCAGGACCGGAGGTTGAAATATAAGATTTTACAAATTTGGGTTTAACGTGTTCCAAATGTTTAGATTAGATCTGCACTGAAGAGACACAAGCTGTCCAAATGAACATATAAAGACCCTAAATCACAGTAACTTCGGAATTTTTTATCAAGATTAACACAAGAATTGTGTTGTTTTCTGGAAATCCAATCAATAGATTTTTTCATGAGTTAGCACTTCACAAATAGTAAAAATATTAGCGCCATTGCCTTTATTTTCCAGATAAACTTGCAAAACTACATATATTCACAGTAATATCTATGAAACATATCTTATTCGATCATCTCTCTTTTCCAAATACCCCCACCAAACATATTGCACTATCATCATCATCATATCACCTGAATTAAGAAAAATATGTAAATACTCACTCAGAGATAAAGAAATGCTAATATTACTACAAACACCTTATCTGAACTAATGAAGATTATGAGAATTTTATATTTTGATAATCTGATTTAATTCAATCGAATGACATAGTTGTGGTTTTTGTGGTTTTCCGGTAAACATCGCCTCACCATATAAGGATCGGCACTGTGCGCGATCCCATCATCCTCACATGTGAATCCCGGATGTTATTCACGTGGTTATTCATTCTTAAAGTTGCGTCGCCGAGTGCTAGAAGTGCTTCAAAATAAACATCAAACTTTTAAGAAATTTAAAAAACGTTTAAGGAATTTAAAAATCGAAGGATGCCACCAAAGAGACAAAGAGGAACGCCAGCAAGAGGACCAGGACAGAAACGAAGAAAAAGGATGGATAAAGAACCAGGACAAAGCCGTCAGGAGGAAAAAAGTAGAAACGCAGACCTAGGGCCAGGACCACGGGGGAATAAAAAAATGGACAAAACTAAGGACGTTGGTGGAATGGATGTCACTAATACGCATCACGATGAATCAGGTAACAAGTCGGAAACTAGTTTATGCTTTCCTTCAATTGATAAAAATAATGCATTGTTAAAGGAGTTTGATTTCAGTCCCGAAGTTGTTGATTTCACTCCATCCCGAGAACTCAGTGTGCATGACACGATTGGGGAACACGTGCCTTTAAAAATAAAGAATAAGATTTGGGATGGGAAATTCATTGATTTGTCAATCTTGCTGAAAACAGAAAAGGAAGCGCAGGATGAAACAGAGGGAGACATAAAATTTAAAGGGGGAAAATGTGCGTTGAAAAATCTTCTTCGGGTGGGACCCTTTCAATACATGAATGGACTTCTGCATTCATGGTGTTCACAAGTGTTTATTTAGAAAAATTGGGCAGCATATGATGAGCAATTCAGACTCAAATTAGCTAAACACCCCACCATGTCATGGGGCACAATACATGGGGAATATTGGATGTTGCAAGTTTCAGGAACACAATACACTAGTGCTGTACGATTTAATCAGTTTAAAAATCAAACTCCAAATAGGTTTCAGTCAAGCAGTTACCAAAACCAGTATTTAAATATCAATTCTAACAGTTCAATCAAAACAAATCAGAATCCAGGCAATATTTTGTATTGTCGATATTATAACAATGGAAATGATTGTCCGTTTTACCCTCGTTGTACGTTTAAACACGCATGTGAATCATGCGGAGGAAAGCACAGGAGAATCCAGTGTAGCAGGGCCCTTAACACCAATCAAACAGGATTCAGGAAGTAAAAAGCTTTTATATGATTTAGGACACACCCGAATTAAAGGTTTTAAAAGAATTTTTACAAAACTATCCTTATAAAAATATAGCTTTGAAGTTAATATCGGGATTCACATTTGGCTTTCCCCTGCATTACAACGGCTCAAGACAATCAAGGGAAAGCAAAAATTTAAAAAGCGTCTTTGAATTGGAAGATCACTGTAAAACAAAACTGGGCAAAGAAATTAGACTCGGTCGTATATTTGGACCCTTCAAAACACCCCCCTTTCCTACTCTTCAGGTGTCACCCCTTGGCGTACTCCCCAAAAAGGATGGTGAATTTAGGCTCATTCATCATTTGTCCTATCCTGAAAAAGCATCAATTAATTACAATATTGACAAAATATATTGCGCAGTTCAATACAGTTAGGTGGATCAAGCCGCAGCCATGATAAGTAGACATGGTAGAAATGCTTACATGAGTAAGTGTGACGTCAAGTCTGCATTCAGACTCCTACCTATTTGCCCAAGTGATTTTGAT
>MJUU01011735.1:98113-130039 GCA_002080025.1 Modiolus philippinarum
TTATAAGGCGATAGTGCGAGAAAAATAAGGCGAAAAATTGAATTTAATACAATTAGTCGATTAAAATATATCGATTTAATGTATAACTCATAATAATAATTTCGAGAAAATTTATAAATCGACTTATTTTTAATTGATTTACTACTTAACTCGTCTTCAAGATTTCGACAAAATTACAAGCAAAGTTAAATGTTTCGAGTTATTTATTTAATCGTTTTGCTTTTTTAGACTTAACTCGTTTCTCGATATATATAAGGCGTATTCTTGTCATTTGTGATTCATCAAAAGGGGATATTGTTAAGGGATACATTTTAGAGGTTCCGCAATGATGGGAACCAAAAGAAAGCTTGTTTGTTCATGATTAAATATTATGCTTTATAGTATGACTTCCATCCTGGTTATATTCAAATAATAGAGTTCAGATAAATTTAATAAATAATATGCATCTTATGTATTGACTACAATAACTCTACGTTCTTTTCATTATCCCCTCGCCAAACAAAAGTAGAAAGATATTCTTGGAAAATTGCACGGTTTAGAGAAATTCATATGGTGCATAACAAGTGTNTCCTGTCCAAGCCATAACTTTTTTCTCTTTTGAGATAGGCTTTTGATATTTGGTATGTAGATAGATCACCTCAAGACGACGTGTCCCGTACCTTAGTTGGTGACCTTTGACCTTGACCTTTGACCTCAGGGTCACATTCATGATTTTTCAATGACAAAGTCGTGTCTGGGCTATTACTTTTTATTCTTTTGAGATAGGCTTTTGATATTTCGTATGTGGATAGATTGCTTCAAGGTGACATGTCACGGACAATATTTGATGACCCTTGACCTCTAGGTCACACTTGGAGCGGGGCCCACAGAGATGGATACCATCTCACAGATGTCTAGTTTTCTCAACTTCTTGATGACGAGTTATGTAATAAATCGATAAAAATTAAGTCGATTTATAAATTTCTCGATTTTATTATTACGCTTCATACAATGAATCGATATTTTTAAATCGATTAATTGTATTAAATTCAATTTCTCGCCTTCTTTTTCTCGCATTGTCGCCTTATAAGGCAACAACTCGTCTTATATTTGTGTAAATAAAGCGTCTTATTAACAAACACGAGGCAGTTATACGCTTCCGTAAAAATTAGTGCGTTATAAGGCGTTCTTATAAGACAATACGAGTCCATTATACGCTTCCCAAAGGTCTTTATTGAAACGCATGCAATGATATAGATTTAAACGGTTAAACAAGTTCACAAAATATTTTAATAACTGCTTAATGTACATATAAAGGGTATCAGTGATTTTCCTTCTCACCTTTTCATATTGCCGACACTGAAAGGCATACCAACGTCAATCGACCATCCCATTAATAAATTGTAGAAATATTTTGTTCTTTTTTACCACTATCGGCCAAGTGCGAATCGACGAGATCATTAATATAGTCAAGCAATATGTGCAAATGTTGAAAAAGTCATTATTACTGTAATAAACATTATTGATTTTATAACAGTAATAATTTCTTTATCGGGATCGCATCTATTGTTTAGACTATGATAATGATCTGATCGATTCGAACTTTGCCGATAGTGATTACGTTAGTTTGATTTTTGAAATGTTAATTTTCAAATATTTATTTCCAAATAGATTTTAACTTTGTATATAAAGATAAGAACAATTTAATTATGTCAAATTGTCAGGGCGAACATCTCTAATAAAGTTTATTGGAAGTTTTTAGCCGAATCTGTCCAGACATAATCCTCTTTAATTAGCTAGGGTCAATTTGACATTTACAAATCGTCTGTCGATGTATTCAGTACGTATTGTGAACTGTAATTGTTATTTCGCCAAAATTAAAGCGATATTAAGTCCAACAAAACTCGAATTAATTTTTCATGTTTAATTAAGTGAAGACAGTTTGTTCTTCTGGAATCAAATAATCCCTGCTAAAGTTTATCTATGCACGTTATTATTGCTCCTCTGGGGAATATATAATCCACAAATATAACGATGAACTGTTAACCCAGACGAGTTTATAACATGTAACTTTTCTACGGGGTCATCTGTCTGATTATGAGGAAATATTTGACTAGTTTTAAACAAAAATTCCGAAACAATAAAATAGAATGAAATACGTTCTGACAGTGATCAAAACTATGAATTTTACTTCTTTAAATTATTCTGTCCATTATATTAGAAGATTTTTCTCTCATTTTCCTGGTTTTTTTGTTGTTGTTGTTTGTGTGTGTGTGTGTGTGTGTTTTTTTTTTTTTTTTTTTTTTTTTTTTTTTTTTTTNTTTGTTTGTTATGTTTTTTACTTATTATATTTTTGTATATAATTTGGACCACTTTTGGATTATGGCTTTCCATATTCTTTGATTTCGATGGTGTTGATCAGAGGCACTCCTTGAATCACGTGTACAGAAAAAAAAACCAAAAATTACCGATTTGGGTATTCTTGTTTTTATAATAGAAGAGGACTCTTATTCAGACTTTGATTCAGTAAAATTGAGTTAAAAAAGCAAAAACATTTTATGAAACTCGATTCTTATTTTATTGCAAGGTCATCATAATGACAGATATTTCTGTAAGCTCACCCGGCTATGGCCAGGATGAGTTTTTTTTTTCGCGTCCGTCGTCCGTCTAGCATACACCTTTCATTCAAAGATCCTCTCCTCTGAAACTACAGGCCCGGTTGGAACCAAACTTTGCTACAATAGTCACTTGATAGTACTCCACAAAAGGCTGTTTTCAGGTCAGTTATGTCCAAAATAAACGGGGAACATAGTTTTAACATGATAACCTATGGGAAAACACATCCAAATATCCTTTATCGGTCACCACTATATCAAAAATGGCCACCAGCAAGGGACATAGCTTTAACATTGGACCCTATTGGAGAACACTTTCAAAGATTTTCTCGTATGAAACTGCTCAGCCAATTCGAACCAAACCTGGCCACACTTGCATTACGGTGGTCCCCTGCAAAAGGGTGTTATTCGGGTCAGCGCTATATCCAAGATGGACAACATTTTTTTTTCAGGTCAGCGCTTTATCAAAGATGACCGACAGCGGGGAACATCAATCTTAACATTGAACGGTATGGGGAAAAACAAATTCAAAGATCTTCTCTTTAAAGATTGCCGAGTTAATTGGAACCAAACTTAGCAATTATAGTTTTCAGGTAGTCCCCTGCAAAAATAAGTGTTCTTCAAGTAAGTTCTATATCCAAGACGGCCGCCAGTCGGAAAATATTTTTGACATGGACTTTTTGGGAGAACAGATTCAAAGATCTTCTTTTCTGAACTACTGGGCCAATTGGAACCAAATCTAACCATAATAGTGTTCAGGTGGTTCTCTACAAAAAGGTGTTTTATCAAGTCAGCGCTATATCCAAGATGGCCACCAGCGGGGAACATAGTTTATTATTGAATCGTATCTGAAAACACATTCAAAGATCTTATCTAAAACTGCTGAGCGAATCGAAACCGAACTTTGCTACAACTGTCTTATAGGTATTCCTCCGTGAATAATACACCCCCCCAAAAAAAAAACAAAAAAACAAAAAAAAAAAAAAAAAAAAAAACAAAAAAAAAAACAAAAAAAATTAAAGAAAAACAAACTTACTGTGAATTTAGTTGCTGCACATGCGCATTTCGACAACTTATGTCTCTTCAGTGCAGAAAAACAGTGTTTTTCAGCTCAGTGCTATATCCAAGATGGCTTTTAGCTATTTTGGATAAATCAATGACCTGATCAAAAATGATCAGGTCATTGATTTATCCAAAATAGCTAAAAGCGGGGAACAACCAATTGGAACCAAACCTCGCCAAAATAGTCTTTAGGTAGTCCCCTGCAAAAAAGGTGTTTCAAGCACTTTATCAAATATGGCTTTCAGAAAGGAACACAGTTTTAACATGGGTAAACACGTTCAAAGATTTTCTCCTCTGGAAAAGCTGAGGAAATTGGAATCAGTCTTTAGGCCTGACGTCCCCTGCAAAAAGACAGTTTTTCAGGTTAGAGCTATATCTAAGATGGCCACTAGCCGGTAACACAGTTGAAGCATTAGATCCTATGGAAACACATTCAAGGATCTTCTCCTCTGAAATTGCTGAGCAAGTTGGAACCAAATTTTTACCAAATAGTCCTTAGGTGTCTTTCAGGTCAGTGCTATATCCATGACGGCCACTAACGGGGACATATTTAACATTGGACCCCATGGGAAAACACATTTAGATTTTCTCATCTGAAAGTTCCGGGTAAATTTGAGCCAAACTTCGCCACAATAGTCACAGATAGATTCATGCACAAAAGATATTTTCAGGCTCATACTTTTTTTTTATCTTCGATGCGACAATATTCTTTAGGAGGACCCCTGCAAAACGTCTTTTTCTTGTTTTTGCTATAATCAAAATGGCCGCAGGCGGATAACATAGTTTACAACTAGACCCTATGGGAAATTCATTTCTGAAACGGCTAAGCAAATTGGAACCAAACTTAATAAAAACAGTCTTCAGGTGTTCTTCTGCAAAAATTATGTTTTAACCTGCGTCAACGTCCGTCCGTCACGCTTTGGGGATACCAAGTTTATATAATCTGAAACTCATACACATTTAACCCGATACTTCTGAAACTTTGCATATTTGTTTAAGACACATTGAAGATGTGCACCACCCCTTTTGATGATTGTCGAATTTATACTTTGTTGAACTTAAACATTTTTCATCAAATTCTGAGTTTGTGTAATCTGAAACTCTGACTCCTTATACTTGATGATTTTAAAACTTTGCACAGTTGTTCTGAACTCAATGAAGATGTGCACCTCCTTTTTTGGCAGATGTGAATAAAAAATTTCGAATTTATGCATTGTTGAACTTTAGTCATTTTTTTCAGCATATTTTAACATTACAGTGCCTGGTTTGTGTAATCTGAAACATTCACATCTTTGACTAAATATCTCTGAAAGTTTGCACTGTTGTTTGAACACATTGATGATGTATAATTTATCCATAATTGAACTTGGTACTTTATTACATCATATTCATCATGGTGCTCAGTTTTTATACGACCGCAAAAAATTTGCGGTCGTATTATGTTATGGCCCAGTCGTCGGCGTCGGCGTCTGTGGCCAGCATAACTTTGTTTCCAGTCGACGGATCATCTTCAAATTTCAGTATTAGGTTTCTTGGCATAAGGTTAACCCTGGGTTTTAATTTCAGGTTTGTGGCCCTCCCATTTTAGAAAAAGGGGCCAAAAAGGGGTAAAATTGGACATTTTCGTGTTTGTATACAGCATAACTTTGGTTCCAGTAAACAGATCATTATCATTTTAGTATGATGTTTCTGGGCACATTCTTAAGCCGGGGTCATTATTTTATGTTCCTGGCCCCGCCTGTTTCAGAAGAAGGGTTCAAAAGGGGTTAAATTGAGTGTTTTCACATATTTGTCTACTATCTTTATTATTTATCGGATTTTGATAGTTTTTTTTTCAGTAAACTCCTAGAAAATTTCCAATCTGGAGTATGCCAACGGATTTCGTGTGGCATGTACAGTTTACGAGATAAATGGGGCCCAAAAGGGGCAAATTTCAAAAATTTTAATTTTTTTATTTTTAGTCCGATTTTGATGCAGTTTTTTGTAGTGGATTCCATATGAAAAATTAACATAGCTCTGCACCATTAGATTTTTGATAACTTGTTTCTTTTCCAAGCTATGGGGTTCAACGGGGCTAAAATTGCAAACATGCAGATTACCTAAAATTTTTATTTTTCATCCGATTTCCATGGGATTTTTTCTTTAGATTCCTCACATTGTAGGCTTTTAGTAGTATGTCAATGGATTTGGTGTAGCTGTTACCGTTTCCGAGGTATAAGGGGTCAAAGGGGTCAAAATTGCAATTATTAGAAATATGTGAAGTCTTTATTTTTCATTAGATTTTGATGGAATTTTATCTTTACATTGTTCTCATTGTAATCTTTCAGTGATATGACAGTATATTTTGCGTTGCTCTTTGGGTTCCAAGCTATAATTGGTCAAAGGGGCCAAATTGCAATATTTCAAAATATGTGAAATCTTTATTTTTCACTGGATTTCAACCTGAGTTTTTTGTTTGGATTTCTCTTGATGGTAGCCAACAGAATTTTTTAGCTCTTACAATATCCTAGTAATAGGCTAATTTTTATTTTCACTAGTTTGTGTCCAGTTAATTAACGTGTCAAGGCCCTTATTGTGTCCAGCAAATTACTGTGTCCACATTCATTTTAGTTTACACTTGTTTAAATTTCAGTGGTCGACATGCTTCGGTCGTATCATGCTGCGCTCGGCGTAGCCCTTTATTTTTGTTTGTTACAGTAATAGGGTTGAACTTAATAATGACTTGCATTTGAAGACTAAATGTTTTGGTAATAAGGCAAATGAATCCTTGTTTGAATTGGCAAACCTACATGTATACATGTATACATGGCATTCTGTTATATATTTCAGGTCTGAGCTATATCTAAGATGGCTGCCAGAAGGAACATAATTTTAAAATTAAAGTACCTTTTCCTCTGAAACTCTTGAGGCAGTTCGAATCAAACTTGGCCAAAATAGTCTTTAGGTTGTTTACTACAAAAAGTCAGCGATATAGCCAAAATGACCGCCATTTTTTAAATCTGTATTCTTAAAATATGGATCGTCTTACATCGTTTGTTTTGTTATACCAATTGTATAAGTCATAGTGAGTTTCTGTTCCACACATCCTATAAATTTAGGTCGACCTCCGATTTGAATGCTTTCTACTTAAATGGGATTTGCGCAGGTTAGATTTCTGTATGATTCTATTCCTGTTTTTTTTTTAAATCCAAAGATACTGTATTTGATGTTTTATAGGGTTACAGTATGTAAAATTTGAAATAGGCCAAAACCAACTTCCTGCAGAAAACAGGCTTCAGATCAGAATTCTTGAGAACTTGTATAAAATGGCATTAAGTCTATGTATATTCAATTTTTGCCTAAGTGACAGGTAACGCCTACATAATCTACTTGTTCAAATGCTTGAGAAATGTAATTTTTGAGTATCTCTTACTGCTATCACAAAAACGTTAATGTCAGCACCGTTTTGTTCAATTTTATCTGAAAAATTATTACAATATCGAATTCTCTTATATTTGAACTTCCTGCAGAATTACAAACGTCTAAGTTCTAGACCACTTGAAGTTAGTAAAAACTCTAACTGATACCTTCTATCAAGTCAACTACTGCATTTTTTTTACGTACAGCTTTGTATAAGAATTTGCTGCGCTTAGTGTATTATTGCATTAAAACAACACTTGAATGGAAACAAAACCAAACATACTATGTAGTTCACTAATAAGTAAACTTTATCAAATATCAAATCAATTCTTATAAAAGGAATTGCCGAAGAAATGTGCAGGAAATTTATACCTTTTCAAATAATTCTTAAATCAGGGGATCATAATAGTAAATTTTATCAAATATCAAACCAATACTTAAAAGGAAGTGCAGAAACTTATACTAGTTCAAATAAATCTTAAATCCAGGGGTCATAACTCTGAAACGAAAAATTCAAATTTAAATCAAAATTGAAAAGGAGTTTGCATTAATGGTAAGTAAGAAAAACTGCAAAAAGATTTAATTTTCCAGTTTATCTTTCCTTATATATTAAATCTGCAAAACATTTCACGCAGGGACATTCATAACCGAAAACTAAATATCTAAATTTCAGAAATCTTTGTTTAAAATTAAGGATTAATGAGAGGTTCACGGCAAAATAAATTTACCCTAACCCTGCTACACGCGACTATTGTCGTTTTTGAGACACTCTGTGCATTGGTGTCAATGACGAGGCTCCATAGATAAAAGGTCATCGTTTTGGTGTTCATTCAAAACATTAGAACTCGGGCTACAATTTCAGACTAGCAAGTAACCGCTTTGAAGGATTTTTAGTTGCCTTTTGCTTGAAAATCGGCACTTGAAAGAAGATTTAAAAAATGTAATATTTTGGTGGGGTAGGCTACCTATTGTCACCTGTAAGCCAAAAACTACAAACCCCATTGAGACAATATTGATGTACACATCTTAAATAAAGTGTCTGCTCACATTTTTGACAATGTGACACTTTTCTGATTCGTACTACCGGTACTGTGACCGCTTAAAGCCGAAAATAGTAAATTTTACAGATTTTGTGTGGGTCATATCCCTAACGTAACTCCATGCCAGACCCTAAATTACCCAGGAATAAACCAAGGAAGCCAGTGTGCAGAAATATGGTAACTCTTTACAAAGACCACAACAAACTGGGCCTTTGAGTGTCATACAGTCCTCCAGGTCAATATCTAGTACAAAAATGACCAAAATTCGTGTATTTTCACTGAGTAACCATTTTTGGACTACTTGACCGCCTACCAACCTCACCTCCTCACCCAGCCCACCAACCCCGTGCTCACCTTTAGTCGCTTTATGTTATCAGCCATAATCAATATCAGACTTCACCTCATTTGCATATTATTTACATAAATTTGCAAAAAATCAAAAGCGAGGGTCCCCCAATTTTTTACTTAGCAGCTTAAGGGTTAGGCAAATAGTCAACAGAAATGGTTTTTCAGTGCAAGGAAGCTCAAATTGGGATTTTTTTAATTGTTTATGCCGTGAAATGAAAAAGAGGTCCATTTTAGGTAGCTATTAGAAGAAAAAAAATCGGGTTGACCTTTATTAAGAAACTATGCTATTGGTAAATATTGGCCACTAAAATTCTTTGCGTTAACCAGATATGGCAAGAAGATGATGCAGACTGCCGACTTAACAAAATTTTGGCTAGTCAACAGAAGGTACAATCCTCCAGGTACAATGACCTCACATGGGCAAGAAAGATATCGGGCAACAAACCCAGATACGTTGGCAAATATTTAACCCGAACTCTCCGGTTTTTCTGAAGAAGTTCATGAGTAAGGATCCGAATTGGTATCAATTCAATCACCGGCCTCTCTGGAAGACAAAGGAGACCATTACAAACTCTGTGGTAACACATATTGAAGTAAAAACATCCAAATATAAGCTGACGCACAATTTTGGGATACCGACATGTCTCGTCATCATCTTGTCATATACCGACAAATGAGCAGAACTGCTCAACGCCACGCAAACCCCTTTGAACACACAAAAAGAAAATACTATATGGTTTCAACAGGTGAGCGCCCCGTGGCGAGATCAATCGTCATTTTGAAATAAAAGCGGATCATCTTTGGACAAAAGTATTTGAATGCACCTTGAATATTGTTTTAAAAGTATATTCCATTCCCAATATTTGACAAATGGGTACCGTCATTTCTATAAAGTGTGTGCTCCCTAGCACGAATATTTTTGTGTCTTATCACACAACCTCAAATGCTGATAATAAAATTTCAAACTAGCAAGTTTAATCGTTTTCTAGAATTCTCCACGGCTTTACCAGATTTTGCAAAATGCCAGTACCTTCTCACCAAAATTTCGGACCATATAATCCTTGCACGTGGACACAATATCCTCAACCTTAGAAGATCTTTTTCAATGTCTGTATACAAATCATAAACTTTTTTGGTACCAAGATCATTAGACCCCACTAGAATGACAATAAATTCCGCCGCGGGAAGGCTCACCATGCCATTTTGAACTCGTCCAAATTCAGTTCCCTCTGTCTGTGCCAAGTTATATGACAACCAGAATTCTGCGCGTTTAGCTGCACTCCTTCCTGGTCTTGTAAAAGTGTTTTTCCGGGCCCAGTACACAATGGATGAACCAATTATCCATATATTTCGTGTGCCTATAATACAGAAATTGGGGAACAGGGCGATAAGAATTTAAATAAGGAAATCTATTAATCAAGGCGAAAATACTTTTTGAAAGCATCTGATGACCAGCCTCCCCATTTCTTTATGGTCTCGTCAGTGAAACCGACTCGCTTTGCTTCTGTTGCTCCAAGTATTCTAAATGAATGTGTTTTATACTGCCCGGGTTGTTCGCAAAAATTCAGGCTTTCCTCAAAATAGAGGAGAACTGAAATCTCGTCATTTTTGATTCGTTATAGTGTATGAAAAGTTGGGAGCAATGATTATTGGCTCAAATAGCAACATAACTTTTTTAGGTTAAATACCGGACAAATTAACTAGTCGTCTTGTCTACGAATTATGAGCGACACGGATTTGGAATTTTGAACTTTTGACTGTTAAGTGCAATTCTTCGTAAAAAAATCTTATGTCTGAATAGTGCAAGGAGTGGGCTCATGGGTTCATGTTAGTGTCGGCGGCTATTTCTCCGATCCTCAAAAGACCAAAAAAGGCCAGAGAAGATGCGGCGGAAAATAAGGAGCATTCGAACGACCAACTGCATACATGGCGTAGAGACGATATCAAATTTTTGAGCAAGCTGATTGAAATTGGGACACAGACATCAGGTTTAAAAGGGTTTGTGCGTTTCGATCATTTTTATCACTATTAAGGCTTGTGTATTATCCTGATGGCAGTATACTTTATGCACAAAACTTATCCCCAAAATGTAAGTTGTAATAGTAGACGGCGAGCGATGTCCCTGTCCCTGTGAAAAAGTATAAAAGGACATTAAGGGTTGCTGGCCACAAATTATCTAATTCATAGGATTGCCTTTAAGTATGAAAAGAATTTTTCTGGTATTTTCAGCCAAAGAAGAATCTACGAGATGTTCAACCGCAGCTGTTTAATCTTCCAAATATGGTCTGGGATTTCTTCCCCTTCTGTCTCTGCAACAGGACACAACTCTCGGAATCTCTGCCAATCAGAATCAGCAATTTGTTAATTGTCCCAGGAATATGAATTGCTCTGATCATAATATTGTGAATTAGTGTATTCATTGTTAAAGACCTGAAAAGGAACTATACTCTGCGATTTTGATGACTTCTGATTAATGATGTAGACGACAGATTTGTTGTCAATATCTTATTTTTAAGATTCCCCCCAAATGTGGAATGCGAAAACTACAGGAAATAGATCCAAAACTGTGATGTCATTTCAACCCATTATTAGGCCAGTTAGCCTGGGCCCATCTACCCTGAAAATATATACCAGTACTTTGTAAAATTGTCGATGCATGGAATCGGCATCAGTCCAAAGAGATTCGAGCATGACGGTGACGCCTGTATAAGTCGTCAAAAAAGAATGCCAGACTCTTAGGTCTTCTTTCATGGCGATAGTCACTCTGATTTTGTGGTGTTATTTTTTTTCATTTTATTTTTTTTTGACTCCGCATGTTGCGTCTATGAGCTTCCTAGGGAAAGCCCGATCCGGGGCTACGACCTGACATGCAGAGTTCAATAACTCAATTAACGATTGTAAATCACGTAAACGGACCTTCTTAGTCCTCATGAAGACTTCTGATTTGGTTTTTATGTTAAATGTTTTTTTCTGTGGGAAGTCTTAATTTCATTTCGATTGTTTCGAAGTCGATACGCAGAAAAGTCAAAATTTTTGTTAGCTCTATAGTCTTATCTTCAGCCAAAGGGACACCTACTATTCTGCATACCCCTGTAAAAAAAAGTAAAGACTGTGTTGACTGATTGCAGTGCCAGGAGGGCCGCCAAAAAGAAAGTCATCTAAATAGTGTAAAATGTATTCACCATACAACCAAAACTTCAACTGATCGAAGTTGGAAGGAAACACTCTCAATAATCTGAAAGTGCTCTTAATGTCCTCTTTCGCTAATTGCCCCCTTTTCGATGCGTTTAATCATCTCTATTGCATCATCAATGCTGGAATAACGGACAAAGCAGAATTCTTTTTTTTTTTTGCCAAGAAAATCGGGGATATGTATAGGGTTGGGAGAGGGGATGCAGAAATGGCTCCGAAATTCTACCGAGTGTTAGTTCTTTCTTCAATTTTTCTGCTACTATGCCCATCCGTTGTGAAATATTATTTGAATTTTTTTATTGAACTGGTAATCTTGTTCCTGTGTATTTTAATTTGAAACCGGAATAAAGACCTCTGATTGTTTCGTTTACGATTTTCTTATTTGGATAGTTTTTTTTAAAGATTTTTCTACTGTTTCGTCATGGATAAGCGTAGCTGCGAAACCGTAGCTCTTATGGTCCTTCTGCTGATTTTTTGATAGTTGCGGACCATCTATGGTCCGCCAAATCAGATAAAAGGACCTATAGAGCTACGGTTCCGCAGCTAGGATAAGCGAAGCCCCGGGAGAAAAGATTTGATAATTATTTGTCACTGCAAAATTTGACAGGGTGATCCCCTTGACAAGCACTTTGAACATTTGTGTGCTAATTTACAGCGAAGCCTATGGTCGCATTTACCTTTGTTAAAGCCCCGGCAGGCTATATAAGAAAAGGAACCATTTCCCTGTCGAGAGTTGGGCAGATTGTGTGTACCCTTGCTCAGACGAGTTATCTTGTGCCTTATAGTTATGGACTCTTTTTGTGTGGTGTTGACACGTAAAGAACCCACAACTCCACATCCATATTACCCCATGAGGAATGTGGATAGCGAGATTTCCTAAGGCGGTATTGCTCGTCATAGGAGACCCAACTTAATCCTGACCCCCTAGCCGCAGCAAGGCGGACAGTATGCATATATTTTAATAGTTCTTGATCCCTGTTTGGCCATTTTTCAAGGAAAACTCCCATTTAGATCATGAACGCATTACGTGAATATTATTAAATTGCATTTTGTTTACTTTGTACAACTGTTATTTGCCCATTAAATATATGAAGAGTTCCACTGAGTTGGGTGTTACGGCACATATTGTCGCCCTTGCACATATTGTCGCCCTGCACATATTGTCGCCTACACATATTGTCACCAGCGACAATATGTGTAGTACATTTTCGGCACATATTGTCGCCTCTCTTTATTACAATAATGTTGAGATGTTGAGTCTTTGGAAAAAAATAGCTTGTGTTACCATGGAAATCGAGATTGGAAGAGAAATTTTTAAATAATAGTAGTTGAAACAAAGAATCTCATGCCTGCTACGTAAGTGAAAATAGTAAAAGTGGAAGGGAATGAGGGGACGCTTAGAAAAACTTAACCTATGTCCTATCTCGAATTGTCTTAACTCCTACTGTATGTTGCAAAGTACCTTCAATACAGTTTAGTTTAATTTGCTTGAATAGTTTCACAGAAGATATTGAAAAGTATGGTTTTAATAAAACGGGCTACGATGTATAACCATGTTTTGCACTGGTGGCCATGTTTTTGGTCGGATCGAAATGAAATGAGCAATTTATGTACAGGACCTTACGTACATCATTCCTGTAAAGTGGGGTTGAATTTGCTTCACTGGTTTCAGAGGAGAAGATGAAAATGTGATTTTCCCATAGGGTCCAATTTTAAACTATGTTCCCTGCTGGCATCCATGTTTTCTATCCAATTGTAACTAGATGCGCAATTTTGTCAAGCTATTTACATAAATCATTCCTGTAAAGTTTGGTTTAATTTGCTTCAGCAGTTTCAGAGGAGACGATTAAAATGTGACCTTCGCATAGGTTCCAATGTTAAACCTAGGTTTCGCGCTGGTGGCCATGTTTTTTGTCGGGTTGAAGCAAATTGAGAAATCATTGTAAAGGACCTATAGAACATCATTCCTGTAAAGTTTGGTTGAATTTCCGTAAGTCGTTTCAGAGGAGAACATGAAAATGTGATTTTCTTACAGGGTCCAATGTTAAACTATGTTCTGTGCTGGCGCCTTTTTTTATTGGATCGGAACAAAATGATCAATGGTTGCAAAGGACCTCCCTTACATCATTCCTGTAAAGTTTCTTTGAATTTGCTTCAGTGAATTCAGAGGAGAAGATAAAAATGTGATTTTCCCATAGGGTCCAATGTTAAACCATGTTTTGTTTTTGTTTTTTGTTTTTGTTTTTTTTTTGATCGGTACGAAATGAGCAATCTTTGTAAAAGACCATCCATACATCATCCTTGTAAAGTTTGGTTGAATCTGCTTCAGCCGTTTCAGAGGAGAATATGAAAATATAATTTTTCCCATGGGGTCCAATGTTAAACCTAAGTTCCGCACTGGCAACCATGTTTTTTTTATGGGATCCGAACCAAATGAGGAATCTCCGTAAAGGCCTTTCCATACATCATTCCTGTAAAGTTTGGTTGAATTTGCTTCACTGGTTTCAGAGATGTGATTTTTCATAGGTCATATAATTAGCCTAAGGTCCATGATTGCTGCCATGTTTTTTATCGGATCGGAATGAAATGAGCAGTCTTTGTAAAGGATCTTCCATACAAATTTCCTGTAAGGCTTGGTTGAATTTGCTACAGTGGTTTTAGAGGAGATGATGAAAATGTAATAGGGACCAATGTTAGAACTAAGTTACGTGCTTTGTTTTTTTTATCGGAACAAAATGAGCAATGGTCGTAACGAATCTTCCGTACATCATTCCTGTAAAGTTTGGATGAATTTGCTTCAGTGGTTTCAGAGGGGAAGATGACGGACAGACGACGGACGCCAAGTGATGACAATAGCTTGCACTGGCCCTTTGTGTCAGGTGAGCTTTAAAGTGGGAGATAGGAAATTTAACTGTAATAAAAAAAATCAATGAGTGATTAAAAATCAAAAGTTGTGTTTGTTTCAAAAACTTTTATTACAAGAAGCATTGAGTATCACCACTGAAACTTCTTGGTTATATAAACTCCGATATATCCTCGGTTTCTGGTCATTTCGGTTGTACACTGCATGGAAATTCTTTGCAAAATTCTTTAGTTTCTGATAACAAAATATTTCCAGAGGAGAATATCTCTGATCGTATTTCCCATTGGGCTTCTATATTGAACTATGTTCCCCACAGGCTGCTATTATGGATAAACTAAGAAAAAAACTACAAACTTTGAAGGAACCACCCAAGGACTGCTTTGGTTCCCTTCGGCTTACTAGTTTCAGATATAGAGGAGATCTTTGAATGCATTTCTCCTAGGGTCCAATGATAAACTATGTTCCGCGCTGGCAGCCATCTTGGATAAGGTATGAACATAAAAATCACAAACTCTAAAGAAGACCACATAAGGTCCCTTGTGACCACGATTTGTTCCAATTGGCTAAGTGGTTTTAGAGGAGAAGATATTTGAATGTATTTCCAAAAGGTCCTATGTTAAAACTGCTGGCAGCCGTCTTGTATGAGGTACGAACAAAAAAAACACAAACTTTGAAGAGGACAACCAAAGACTATCATGAACAAGTTTGGTTCCAATTGGCTCTGTATTTTCAGAGAAGAAGATCTTTCAATTCATTTCCCTTGGGGTCCCTACGTTTTACTATGTTTACAACTGGCAACCACCTTAGATGAGGTGCGGACAAGCCAGACACAATTTGTGAAGGAAAACACCGAAGGACTTTTGTGACCAAGTTTAGTTCAAATTTGTAAAGTGGTTTCAGAGGAGAAAAGCTTTGAATGAAAAGATAACGACGGACGATGGACACCATGCTCACCTTGGCATAGGCAAATGAGCTAAAAAGGGGGCAAAAATGTGAAATATTGACAAAAATGGCAACTAATCCAATATAGGTATATAATAATTTACTGTGGGCTCATTTGATTTTTTGTCATATTGGACTCTTAAACCTTTCATGTATCTGTAAATGTTTTTGAATTTGCAGTTCACAAGTATGTATCATTTCAAGCAACAATGCGGGTCTGGTCAAAAAAGAACAAGTGGTGGACAAACTCAGGATGTAACGATTGTAACGGTAGATGGAGGCCATATCTACCGGGCTTACAAAGTTTAAGGACAACACAGGGATTTATTTGGGCTGGAAATCAAACTTCTTAGCTACGATTGAGAGAAAAAGGCGTTTCTGAAGCATACAAGAGTGTAGTGTTCATAATCCGTCTTTTGGTTTAAAGTAACTTGGACACGTCTAGATAATAAAATTATACGGCGCACCTGATATGTTAGAGGCTTCATTCAAACAGAAATTTGATAAATTTCCTAAACTGATGAATAAAGATTCTAAGCGGCTATATGACTTGCACAACATTCTCATAGAGATCCAGTTTGTCAAGAAAAAACCAGCAAACTGGCATACTTCGACTAGTCGTCAGTAATCATACCGATAAGTCGCAAATTACCATATGGGCTCCAGGAGAAATGAAGCGCGAGATCAGTCAGCTGTAAAGCATATCGTACCATTTCCGCCAATCAGGAAGTTTGCAATTTCATATCTGAAATATGCAAAATAAAGAACGACCGTATTCCGTAACTATGGACTACAATAATCAAATCAGGAAGAAACCAATTACTCAGCCTACTCAGCAGCAATCTTTGAAAAGACCTAGAATCACCACACGCACCACACAAGGACTGAAATAGACAGAAATACGGATGCAACATTCGGTAAAGAAAGTTTAGATATTTGTATATTGCACAAGATGAAACACCCATTAAATGAGTACAAGAGCTTCAAAGCCAAATCCCTGGAGGTACGGATTGCTCAGGGAAAATAACGTATGCTACAAGTGTTGCTGGTCAACGGCTCACATCAGCCGTAATTGCTCTACACGAGTTAAGTGCAAAGACTGTGGCAGCGAATCGCACCCTACTGCATTGCATGTTGCGCAATCCAAGATGTCGGCTGTTCAATCCCGTTCACCTGTACAAAATGATCCATGGATGCGGGATCGTCAACAAGCTTAAACTTAACTGGCAAAGTGTTCTTACAATTGCTGTCATCAATTTCCCGACAAAAAGACTAGTAGAGGACGATCACAACATTTAAACAACCACAGGGCACTCATCGAGCCAATTCTAAGAAAACGTGGCATAATAAAATCACGAGACGTGGGCACAATTAACAGGTGGTCTGAAAAAAATTTTAAATTACAAAAAAATTAAAAAGCCAAAATTTGAAAGAATGATAGTGCATTCATATGAGAAATTCTCTCAAAAACAAGTACACCATAACTGTAATGTATATAGAGTATACATCTCTCTCACGGGGAATCTTTTTACGGACTCCACACTGCAGGAGAGACAAACTCCTGTCTTAAATTAACAATGGCGGATATGGAGTAAATGCAAATGAGACAAAATCTCTACAAATATATTGTAAAACACAGCAATGGAACAACGCTTTTATTGTTGTTCTTCTTTCTGAAGTCATAATGAGGCCACAAGTCACAAATCCCAGATAAGTCAACGGATACAGACACGGTCAGTTAGTCTCTGTAATTACATACACTGGCAAGCCATGTGCCAAGATTTTGCCAGTGAGTGTATACCACAAGTACAAAGTCAACGGATACAGACACAATCAGTCAGTCTCTGGAAGGGCAAGCCATATGCCAAGATTATGCCAGTGAGTGTATACCACAAGTACAAGTCAGACAAGGTTGTCAAGTTATACGCCACGATTGATAACAAAGCAACAGGTCTTCAGCTTCTTCAGAGTTCTTTAGCTTGTGAAATGTAAAAGAGCAACCCGTAAACTACAGCTTGTCAACATGTTCGATACAAGTTTGACCTCAAGTCAGTAGGGAAGGAACTTCATCGTAGAATCACTGGACGGTAATCTTTGATTAATGAAGCAAAGAAGAATTACTACCAAAACGCCATATCTAATTGCAAAAATTCTACAGAGCTGTGGACTCATATAATGGAATTACATCCAAAGGTAGATAATACGTTCCCATGCAAACTAGATTATGAAATAATACTCATTTCAATCCACAAGATATGGTTAATTCCTTAAATGATCATTTTTCCTCGATTGCCGAGAAACTTATAGGGAATAAAGAATCCGATATGAATTTCACATTACTACAAAAATTTATTCCTAGCAGGCTTCAAAGACACTGCTCATTTGAATTGAATTTTATAACGGTAGCGGAAGTTTATTCGCAGTTAAGACACTAAGACTCAAGTAAATCAGCTGGTCTTGACAAAATTAGCCCTAGAATATTGAAACTTGGCGCAGAAATTATAGCTTCATCCCTACCATTTTTAATAAATAAAAGTATTACAAGTGGTCAGTTTCCAGAAAAATTAAAATATGCAAGGGTAACCCCCATTCATAAAGCTCCGTCAAATTATAGACCAATATCGGTGCTCTGCACTATTTCAAAATTATTTGAGAATCATGTTTCTACTCAATTGTACAAATACTTTAAATAGTTTAAACAAATTGTTACACACATCACAGTCGGGTTTTAGACAAGGTAATTCTTGTCAGACTGCACTAACCAATCTTATTGTCGAATGGCTAAAATATTTAGATAATGGTGAAGTAGTTGGTGCTATTTCCATCGATTTCAGTAAATCCTTTGACTTGGTTGATCATTCTATTCTTTTGGAAAAACTTGGCTTGTATCATGTCGGGGGAAGTACTTTAGATCGGATAAAATCTTATTTATCAAAAAGAAGCAAGAAGTCCATTGTGGAAATATAAAATCTGATAAACATACAGGTAGATACGGTGGTCCTCAAGGTTCAGTTTTAGGACCTCTTTTATTTATAATATATATAAATGATTTATCCCTTCATATAAATAAATCAAGTATAGATTTATTTGCAGATGATTCAACATTACACTTTCATGACAAATATGTTGAAAATATAATCAATTAGCTGCAAAATGATGTAAATGCTGTCACATGTTGGTGTGATAAAAACAGCATAGTAATAAACATACACAAAACTAAGTGTATGAGGATTTTCTCCAAAAGAAAACTTGTAAAAATTGCCAGAACTGTGCATAAAAATTGACGAAAACCCAATTTAAAATATCAAATGCCATAAACTTCTTGGCATTAAAATGGATGAAAATTTTGAATGGAGGTATTATGTAAATAAAGTATGAAAGATTATTTCTTCAAAAATAGCACTTTAAATGAGTTAAAACCATTTTTACCAAGACATGTAAGACAATTATTTTATAATTCATATATTTTACCATATATTGATTACTGCAGTTCAGTATGGGGGGTACATAAAAAGGAATCAGATAGAATTACAAAACTTCAGAAAAGATCTGCCAGAATAATACTTGAGTGTGACAAAACAGTTTCATCAAAGTTTATGTTTTCTTCCTTAAAATGGTTACCTTTTGTTGAAAGAGTCAAATATTAAACGTATGTATTGATATATAAAGTAGTAAGTGGTCAAGTTCCAGAATACTTATTTTTACAATCAGTTAATGAAGTTCACAGTTATAATTTGAGAGCTGTAGAAAATGATGATACATTTTTAAATAGACCAAATACAAATTTTTATAAAAAATCTTTTCAATATTCCGCAGTTAAAATATGGAATGACTTGCCATTCAATATAAAAAATTGTCTTTATTTAAAGAGCTTTGTTTCAATCATTTCTTGAAATGTATTACTTGAAATATTGATACATGTGTTGTATTCATGCTTCTTTATTTAAATATTATGCTTTTTGATTGTTTTTTTAATATGTATGAAATTAGTTGATGAATGATTGGAGGGCTTCAATGAAAATTAGATCAAGTCTGAATGAGTCACCCTCATCAAATAAAGAATTTACTTACTTACTTACTTACTTACGGCAATGCGCATTTGATCTACCGCAACTCCTTGAATGTGATAATATTACCCAACAATCGAACCGCTCACACTTGAGAGACATTGCTAGCCAGCTACAACCAATTGATGACAGTTACAAGATAATGTTGTTGATTGGACGGGATCTTCTCATAGGACATCAGGTGCTCGTTCAGTCGACAGATACAAATGATGGCAATGCACCATTCGCTCAACGACTAAATTTTGGATGAGTAGTTGTTGGAGAAACCAGTCCAGCCATGCTATATCCTATTACAAAGCTAAATGTAAAACACACTTTTGTAGCTAGGGACGGGGCAAAGTCAAAATTGCAGCCGACAAAGATGAAGTAAGAGGCCAGATTTCAAAGCCAGTAAGGGTGTTTCTACACAGCAAGACGAGCCAGTTAAAAGACCAGAGCGTTACGGTACACAAGACTTAAGCAGAGGTTCAAACCGTGTAACACCCTGGAACGACGCACTGATCCGGAACAGCTTGGTATCACACCGGAACAAGGAGCTCAAACGCAATTGAGCAACGTTCCAACGAAGGCTAAGCAGACAATAATCGTAACAAGTGTGAACCAAAATTGATGTCTCGCCCGTCCCTACATCGCCACAAAATTGATGTGAAAACTCAAACTGACTAAATGAGAAAACTAAACATGTTCCCTAGACTGTAAAATTAGGATAACTGACAAAAGCAATATAGAACACTGTCATGTATCACCTAAAACCAAAATGCCAAATAAAAGTGACCTACCACTGATAGATACTGAAAAACAAAACATGTTCACTAGACCATGAAAATGAGGTCAAAGGGTAAAGCTAAATAGCAGGCTGTCATGTTCAGTCTAAGACAAACCCATCTACTAAATATAATTGACCTTACATTAATGGATATTTGGAAACTTAACATGATCACTGGACTATGAAAAAGGGGTCACAAACAAAAGCCATACAGCAGACTGTCATGCACTACCAAAGACCAACCTATATATCAAATATCACTGACTTACCACTTATAGTTACTGTGAAAATGACCTAATCCCAAAAACTTAACATTTCCATTAGACCGTGAAATTGAGGTCAGGGACAAATGCCATATGACAGAATGTCATGTACTACCCAAGACCAACCTACATACCATATATCATTGACCTACCACTTATAGTTACTGAGAAACTGATCTAAGCACAAAAATTTAACATGTTAATTGAACAGTGAAATTGAGGTCAAAGACAAAAGCCATATAACAGTCTGTCATGTACAACTCAAGATCAACCTATATACCAAATATCATTGACCTACCACTTATAGTTACTGAGAAACTAAACTAAGCACAAAAATTTAACATGTTAATTGAACCGTGAAATTGAGGTCAAGGAAAAAAGCAATATGACAGACTGTCATGTACTACCTAAGACCAACCTATATAACATATATCATTGACTTATTATCAAGAAACTTAAGTAACTACAAAAAGTTCATTAGACCATGAAATTGAGGTCACAGACAAAAGCTGAATAACAGACTGTCATGTACTACTCAAGACCAACCTATATTTCAAATATCTATCTGATATCATTGACCTACCACTTATAGGTACTGAGAAAATGACCTAAACACAAAAACTTAACGTTAAAGTTTACGTCGCTGTCGCCGCCACCGCCATACTTTGTACGCATATGTCTCGCTTTCCGCGACTTTCGTCACGGGCGAGACAAAAATGGCACCACTTGCGTACAAGGTTTCACGTGCAAAACAACCTCTTGGATAGAGACAATTTTTTAACGATCATACAGAACGAACGTTCACAGACGATTAGCTGCAAACAACGATGAATTTGGACAACGTTGAGATACACACGTGGAAAAATCCGCAACAACTCTTGAAAAATCAAGAGAATATCCGGAAACACTGTACTCCGGAACCGTGGAACTACTGTAATGGATGTGACTGATTATGTCCCTTGACGAAATTGGACTTTTAGTGTTTATGAATTTTAGAACATTCGTTTTATAATTTAAATCAATAGGACTTATTATAATTGACAGTAAATGTGTTTATTTCATATTTATTTTGTTTAACATTTGATTTTATTCATCTTTTGTCTTTACTTTGAAAATTTAGATTTCTTTCCTTACTTTTCTGAAGTAGTTTTACTTAAGACATATATAGATATGTTCGACTATCATTCTTCAGTAGTGGGTGGAGTATTCTTACTCCACATCAAAAAGCAATCTGAATTAGATTGCAGCTCGCATGAAAGTTAGTCTTTCAACCTTGAGCAACTTTTGGCTTATACACGTTCTAAAAAAGCAGTCTGAATTAGACTGCCACTCGCATGAAAGCCAGTCTTTCAACCTCGAGTTCTTTTGGCATTACACATTTTGGCAATATGATTTGGATACTTTCTAAAGTCTTAAAACACAACGCGAAATATTCTTTTGGCCAAGTTTGAAATGCTTTCTTTTTGTTTCAAAGTTGCTTTTCTATTTGGAATTCATCTTGATTCTTGTTGATGTTGAACTGTTGTACATTTGTAAATAAAGTATTCGAAATGTTTGAATCGTTATGTTCAGCCATATACTGATATCAGGTATCCTGCATACGAATCAGGGGCGAAGTATCTGCCACTACACTGCCCAGGAGGTCAAATCTGGTCGATCACTGACCCCTTCCTGTTACACTACCTTCCAATCGAGTGAACCCTCAAACTTGGGTACGAGATCGATTCCAGATTGTGAAATTCATCAAAGCGAGTGGCTACTTGGACCTGCACAGCTCTTGGCTGCGAAGCAGACATGCATAGAAGACCATAGTCTAGTTTATCCAGACATGAACAAAGTGGTCAGACCAGTGGTCAGAACTACAAAGAAAAATAGCCCGTTATCTGCTGTCGCCAAAGTCGGCCTGATTAAAGCTGCACATTCTGCATAACCGAAACAGGGAAGGAACGTTATTGAATTCGTGACCCGTGATTTCTACGTTATTGTCAGATTAATTTCCCGATCCTTCCCAAACAATGAACAGGCTACCCGAGATTCCTACGTACATTTCGGGTAAATTTCCTGCCCCTGTCAAAACGAGGAACAGGCTATTAAACTTTTGCAGGATACACTGGGCCCTAGAATTAGGGAATCGTTGAGTTTAAATTTTGCCTCAAATAGTCCCGAAATTATGGCTACATTTGCTGCGAGTGATCTCGCTTCAGTTTTCAAAAAAAATAGAATTGAAGGCTGATGATAACTCGTAAAGGAATACTTTCAGCCATCAACAGGATGTACGATCCACTCGAACCCGTTGCTCCCGTTATCACACGCGGGAAACTTCTCATTCGAGATTTAATGCAAGAGACAATAAACTGGGACCAGTCCGTTTTAGAGAACTTGACCCATGAATGGGACGCGGAGAAATTCTCTCAAAGATATTTTAGACCAGAACAGACAAAAGAAGACTTTAAAAAACGCGTCTTCAAAGCATGAAGAGCCTGTGATAAAACATGTGTCCGTCCAACAAGAAGGCACGTACCCTACAACACTAGCTGTTGGGGACTCTATTGAAGCTAGTTTTAGCTCCGGGGACATCTCGCGTTTAAAACCGAAGTCAAACTTGAATCAGTTGGCGAATTGTATGGAACCAAACACGAAACTAAAGACTAAGAAGTCTATTGACACAGGTACCGAGTCAGAACCTGTTTGTAATATGACACAGAAGGAATACACAGTGATTGACCGTTGAAAAGCTCCCACAGTATATGAGCATGGGAAATCTGCTATTTTACGCCTTCACTTAGAGATCCAGGACAAACCAGTTACATGTACTAGTATTTAGGACGTTAACACCGCTTAAGTGACTGTCGTATCAATCACTCAAACAAAAACCGCCTATTAGATGGTACATTTACATGCATGGAGCTGGGAAAGACATGTACATAAAAGCATTTTCTTACTGGACCCGTTGTGATACAAAGGGGAAAACGAGGCATAGAATAGACCTCTATGTCGCCCCAGTTGGAGACAATATGCAACTAGTTCTTGACTTTTTAATAAAAGCAAAAGTCTTACAGGATTGTAGAAAAAGATCTTTGTCAATGGAGAAGCTATAGATATAAGCTACGCGCCACATGACCCGGGCCCAACGGCACACAAATACGCAGGATTTGTCGGGTTAACAATTACACAAACCCCCGGCGAAGAAACGGGAATGTCGATGGGAAACCGACAACATACCACAGACATAGTTCTTCTTATTAAAGAAAACTGTACATGATATATATATACATTTAGTACCAATTGATACTATTGTGTGATGGATTTAACAGATCATTTATTTCATATTTTGTTCTATGATAAGTGTAAATACTGAAATTGTAGTAATATCCCAGGATATAAGACGGGAAGTGTAGTGGAACAGCTGTTCCAATTATTATATGTTCTGTTTAGTCACAGGGTCTCGTATGGACGGCTTAATTTCCTACTCGTACCAATTTCTCCGCATTTCCAATCAGGAATAAATGCCCCGTTTATTTCTTAATTTGTTTGTTTGTATTTTTTAGTTGATTGATTTTTTCTTGTCCTGATATGGCTTAGATGTTAATCTCCAATTAATTAGTCAATCATTTTGAGAAATGGCAATGATTGAACAAAGTGTAAGATATGTAAATAGCAACAAATCTTTTTTTACCTGTGTATTGCATATGCACATACAACGACAAAGATTTACTTACTTTTTGGCAGGTTAGAAAATATTGCTACCTGCAGCACACATCGGTAATAGACTATTTTTCTGTACCCTTTATTGCATGTTATTGTCTTGTTAGACATAAACATAGTAAAACTACTGTCAATTTACCCCAAAATTATTAATATTGTTTCTTTGCGTGAATTGTCACGTAATGGTAGAATACAATATCGCAAGTCGCAATTATCCTCTTGCCTGGTTTTTGTTTTGGCCAGCCCCTGATTCTTTATAAGAAACTAGGGTTAAACTGGCTGGATCCGGTCCAGCACAAGTTTGAACCTGACTCGTATTGCTCTAGTCAAAGCTGGTAATACGTACGATAAATACCTACGCGTGTATGTTGTATCTGGGTGACCATGACCTGAACCAGTCCATGAAGCTGTAGATCGATGGTTTTGTTTGATTGTTGAGAACCAATTTATGACATTTTTATTTTTTAAATCTAATCCTGTCATGAATTTTGATTCAAAGAAAACATTTTTTTATTTCAATTGGCTCAGCAGCTTCAGAGGAGAAGATCTTTGAATGTAATTTTTCATATGATCCAATGTTTAATCTATGTTTCCCACTGGCGGTGATTTTGGAAATAGCGCCGACCTGACAAAAGCCGTTTTTGCAGGGGGATCAACTAAAGACTTTTATGGCAATATTTGGTTCCAGTTGGCTCAGCATTTTGGAGTGTGTTTTTCCATAGGATCCAATGTTAAAACTATGACCTCCGCTGGCGCCCATCTTGGATATCGCTCTAATGCGAAAAACACTTTTTTGCAAGGGACCACCTTAAGACTATATGGCTAAGTTTGGTTCCAGTTAGCTCAGCAAGCAGTTTCGTAGGAGATGATGTTTGAATGTGTTTAAACAAAAAGGTCTAATGTTAAATTAATTCCGAAATGAATAGCGATATAGTATTGAAAAATCATTATCCCTGGTGGTGGCCATTTTTGATATAGCACTGACCTGAAAAACACTTTTGTAACAGGGGACTACGTCATGTTTGGATCCGAATGGCTCAGCAGTTTCGGAGGAGGAAATCTTTGAATGCGTATTCCCATGTGGTCCAATGCTAAAACTATGTTTCCGCTGGCAACCATCTTGGATAAAATGAGGACCTGAAAAACACGTCTTTGCACGGAACTATCTGAAGACTATTTTGGCCAAGTTTGGTTCAAATTGGCCCAGTAGTTTTAGAGGAAAAGTTCTTTGAATGACAAGTTTATGTCTAATGAACCACGGACTCAAAGTCATAGCCAGCGGAGATGATAAGAAATTTCTGTCATATTGATGACTGTGAAATAGAATAAGAGAAAGTTTCTTTTCTTCTCCGTATTTTCCATCAATTTTTTCTGTAATCAGTTATAGGCTGACTTAGAGACCTCTTCTATTGTAGATATAAAAAAAATAAGTTGCATAGTAAAAACGATAAATGTTCTTGTTATGAAGTCGTGTTTCCCGGAGTTACCTCTCATCAGCAGCATTCAAATAAAATAATACAGAAAGCCATAACCCAAAGTGGTCTGAAAAAGGAAGATACTAAAAATATCGAAAGTTGGGGCCAAATGAAGTACCATGGGCATTCACCGAGGAGTGCAATACAAAGAATGAAGCACTAGTAGCTGTATATTTCTATAAAGGCAAGATGTAATTTTCGTGCTAGAAAATATGCTGAATTTCATATTAGAATCGAAATAAACCATTTTAACTAAATTTTTTATTGTCATTTTAACACGGGCTCGCTGATGCTCGGGATAAAATATTTGCAAAAAAAAACAATTCAAGGTCAACTTTAATATTATGAACTAAAAGCTCTTGTAATATAATGCACACCTATAATTTTAAACCAGTAAAATTAATTGTTTTGCTACATTCGGAACATATTTTATTTAATTTTGATTAAACTAGCCAAACATTTTATTTCCACACAATCAGGTTTTATAAGCGTTCAGATGACCCCATTAGAAAGGTACAAGTTATAAACTTGTCCGAGTCAAGAGTTCATTTCGACAGAAAGGTTATATTTGTGAATTATATATTCCCCAAAGGAACAATAATAACGTGCATATATAAACTTTAACAGGGATCATTTGCTTCCAGAGTAACAAACTATCTTCACCCAATTAAACATTAAAATTAATTAACTTCATTAGATAGATTTTAGTTTGACTTAATATCGCTTTAATCTTACTGAAATGAAATGAAAACTTCCAATAAACTTGATTAGAGATGTTAGATCTGACGATTTAACATAGTTAAATTGTTTTTTCCTTTCATGTTAAATTTTATATATAAGATTAGGCATGTGCTAAAATGCTGAGTGGAGCGGATTATTTGCAAATGAATATAAAAAAAAAACTGACATTTCAAAAAAATCAAACAAAATATTTTTACCATTTTAGTAATGGGATGATCGATTGAAGCTGCATTATTAACTACTTAATGTCTTTCGTTGTTGGAAATATTAAATGATGAGAAAAAATCCCGAAAACACTTCATATGTACATAAAACAATTACATAAAAATATTTTGTTGACTTGTTTAACCATTTATATCTGAATATTTTAACCTGATAATGACATGCGTTTCAAAAAAGTACGGCGAGCACTCCTTGACACATCTTTCTAAATTCAAGAACCTTCGTGAGCAAGCTCACATACCCCACGCCCCCAGATATCAGAGAATCCTGCATTATTGAACTCCAAAAGTACCCTATAAGCAATATTATGTATAAAAATGACAAAGTTCACCAATGTGTAATTTTGTCAAAAATGACCAAAAATCAAAACCCAAGTAGCATGCACACCTTTGATGTATGCACATTCAACCTGCAAAATGAAAACTTCCTATCTTAAAAACTGTAGGAGGAGTTATCCGGACAAGTGATATACCATACAAGCAATATTATGCATAAAAATGACAAAGTTCATCAATGTGTATTTTTGTCAAAAATGACCAAAAATAAAAATCAAAGTAGCATGCACATCTTTGATATATACACAATCAACCTGCAAAATAAAAACTTTCTATCTTAAAAACTGTAGGAGTTATCCGGACAAATGATGTTCCCCCTTAGTGATTACAGACGGACGGACGGACGGGTGGACCAGTCAAAAACTATATACCCTCCGCAACATCGTTTCTTTGGGTATAATTACGTTTTGTCTTATTCTTGTCCAGTCTACATGTATTGGGTTTTATTTGTATATTGGTTATACTACAGGGAAACACGAAAGAGAAAAGCAAGATTGGGTACCCATAACCCGGTTTAACCCTACTGCTACTGCTAGCTTTTACTAGTGCCGGTACCAAGTCCGGCTATCCCGAGTTCCTATCGTTGTTTATATTTGTCTTTATACCCCCCGCAAACAAAGTTTGGGGGGTATATAGAAATCACCCTGTCTCTCTGTCTGTCTGTCCGTCCGTCTGTCCACACTTCTCGTAAGCGCAACTCCTCTTAAACCACTTGAAGGATTTTGATGAAACTTCACACAAAGGAAGGACACTATTAGGAGATGTGCATGAAGGAATATAATTTTTGTCTGAAACTAGGAAGGGGAGATAATTCGACTTTGACTTTTTGTTGATTCCCTATTTATGGGTTATCTCGCAAGCGCAATTCCTCTTTAACCATATGAAGGATTTTGATGAAACTTTACATAAAGGAAGGACAATATATGGAGATGTGCATGAAGAAATATAATTATTGTCCAAAACCAGGAAGGGGAGATAATTGGACTTTGACTTTTCGTTGATTCCATACTTCTCGTAAGCGCAACTCCTCTTAAACCACTTGAAGGATTTTGATGTAACTTACTCAAAGGAAGGACACTATATTGAGATGTGCATGAAGGAATATAATTATTGTCCGAAACCAGGAAGGGGAGATAATCCGACTTTGACTTTTCGTTGATTCCCTATTTATTGGTTACCTCGTAAGCGCAACTCATCTTAAACCACTTAAAGGATTTTGATGAAACTTTACACAAAGGAAGGACACTATTAGGAGATGTGCATGAAGGAATATAATTTTTGTCTGAAACTAGGAAGGGGAGATAATTCGACTTTGACTTTTTGTTGATTCCCTATCTATGGGTTATCTCGTAAGCGCAACTCCTCTTTAACCATATGAAGGATTTTGATGGAACTTTACACAAAGGAAGGACAATATATGGAAATGTGCATGAAGAAATATAATTATTGTCCAAAACCAGGAAGGGGAGATAATTGGACTTTGACCTTTCGTTGATTCCCCATGTATGGGTTACCTTGTAAGCGCAACTCCTCTTAAACCACTTGAAGGAATTTAATGAAACTTTACACAAAGTAAGAAAACTATATGGAGATGTGCATGAAGGAATACAATTATTGTCAGAAACCAGGAAAAGGAGATAATTCAACTTTGAGTTTTCATTGATTCCCTGTGTTTGGGGTACCTCTTACGTACAACTCCTCTTAATCTACTTGAAGGATTTTGATGAATCTTTAGACAAAGGAAGAACACGTAAAATGTCAAATAGGCTGAAAAGGGTGAATTTTATATTTGTCTGATTTAGACAGATTGTTTTCATTGGAACCCTTGGGAAAAGTTTTTTCTTGAAGATTATATCATTGTGTCCATATTTGTATTGTGTCCACACTTGTACTGTGTCCACACTAACTTCATTTTGCATTTACGATATCGATTCAGGGTTCAATGAGCGGGGGGTATCTTTGGCTGCCATTTGGCGACAGCTCTTGTTATATTTGTCTTTTGCTTTTTGGGTTTTTTTCCCCTTGTGTATGGATTTTGACATTTAATTGTGTTTTTTGGCTATTGTTGGACTTTCCTGCCATCTCTTCCTTGTAACCTTGTTGTTTACATGTTGCATATCTATAATCTAAGATTGTATCATGATATTCGTGTGATTTTGTATTTGTCTATTTATACAACTGGTTATTTCCGATTGCTTTTTGATTTTGGATTATTAACAGAATTAAAAGTACCTCGTCTATGTAGCGGAAGCTGAAATTGAAAGACTGGGCTAAATGCTTTTGTTTTTTTTTTTTGCGTTAGCCCTTGTTAAGGTTAAAGGCCCCTTTTTCAGTCCAATGTTAAACCTATGGAAAATTTATGTAAAACCCCCAGCCTTAACGGCTTGTTTGTTCTTCACCAAACTTTGGTTGCAGATAACTGTTTCATTTATGCATACAAAGCTACCATTCGTTGCAAATATAGTCAAAAAATGAATGAGAAATTTATGATAAATAATATAAAAAACGACAAATCATTCGAACAGACCTCATTTTTGTCCCAGAAAACATCCAACTACCACAAAATTTTCAAGATTTTTTCTGCAAAATCACTAAAGTTGTTGATAATAGCATACAATAATGGTAGCTTTGCATGGGTAATTATCTCAATAATTTGCAGATAAATTTTTGGAATAAACCAACAAGCCGTTAAGGCTGGGGGTTTTACATAAATTTTCCATAGGTTTAACATTGGACTGAAAAAGGGGCCTTTAACCTTAAAACTTGGTCACATTCGAGTAAAGGAAAGTGTCGGCTAAAAGTGGTGCGCAGTTAGTTCCCATGTTTATCCAATTTGTCTGTTGAAAATGCGGCCTCCCAAATTCGACATAAATTTTGTCGATCAAACATCTTGATTACGTCATTCGATGATTCCCAGTGTACCTCTTGTTTGACTTGGTGTGGTTCTTAACTAAATATGTTTCGTCTTTCCCTACTAATCAATAGGTGAATCTGCGTTTTCCATTTTTTAGTGCAGAAACTTTATGTATCAAATTAGAAATTACTGTTTTCAGTTCAGTTTGTATAAAGGGTAGAAAAAAACAAACGTTTGTATGCTGTGGCAATTTGTGATTAGAGATATTTCACATTCTGACGAAACTCGACGTAAACCGACGAAAGAAACTTTTCACGACGAAACAACCTAAATAACACGAGGGGGCCATTAGCTGACAATATTATGTTATTCATTTCCAATATTATTTATAAGTTATTTTTAAGACAGTGACTAAATACATTTGTTTGTCATGCTTATTAAAATCGTGTAACATTAGACATTATTCACATAAAAATCGAATCTTGTAGAGTCTTTTACTTGTCGAGTGCACCCTCTCATTGGTAGTTTGCCAAGTCGGTGAAATCACCAAACATTGTCAGTTAAAATATGTTCAACTCTATTGGGATACAAAGAAGATCAGCATAGCAAAATCCTGTACAATTAGTATTGATAAATGAATAAATTGTACCAAAAACGCAAAATTTTTACTTTCTATCTCGACTTAAAACTAGCTTGGATTAAACTTGCTTCAAACACGAACCATATGAATATTTTCACGGCGCAAGGTATAGCACTTTTGACAGCAAGGCTTCTCTTATTAATAAGAATTTGTTTCTCTATGCACTATGAAGTTCTATCAACAAACAAATTCCCGGTCGATACTATTGCATACCAGTTCGCTATTTACTGAATTTACTGAAATCCCAATGACCCGTCGATATCGAAAAATTCTGTGCATAGGGAAAATGGCAATAAAACAATGAGAATTTCTAATTTCTAAAACTAAAATGTATGAAGCGTAAATTAGCATATCAACTTATCGTTTTTAGCGGATCTAGGATGGCATTTTTTCTTTTTTTTTGCAGAATTTGTTTTAGCGTTTGTTTTTGTTGTTTTTGTTTGTTTGTTTGTTTCTAACGTAAATATCATTTTTCTAAAAAGCCTTTAATTTGGAATAAAAGTCTTGACATTATCTTTTCAATTTAAAATTGATCAATTTAATCAACACATCCCTATTTATTTCCGCTGACTTTTCTGACTGTAAGGAGACGCTTGATTAATGACATTTCCTTCAGTTGGTAAAATGAGACAATTTTAAAAAAGATACAATGCATTATTGGAAAAAAAACTTCGAAATAAGAAATAGCATGCTAACATGCTCGAGCACTTTTCGCAGAGACCTTTTACAACATTGCATGTCTCAGGCAATCGAATAAAGATTCGCACTTTTGATGACATGAATTCGAAGTTCCACATTTTTCATGCACGTGTCAAATGCTAAATCCACTTTTTTCATAAATTGTGTCACCGTCTCCGTCCCCCCGAAAATAGAATGGCATAACTACCAAACAGACAAAAGAAAAAAAACTGTTATCAGTATACACAATACTAGTTAACTCCATTGTTTGTAAAGTCACGTGTATTATAAAAAAAAAATGATTGAAATCATTCGCCAAGATTCGAAATTTTTATCTATTCTAGAACGAGTAAATCATGTGGCATGCTTTACTGTTTTACTTCAGATGAGACACCCCCCCCCCAAAAAAAAAAAAAAACAAAAACAAAAACAAAAACAAAAACAACAAAAAAACACACATAATCAAAAAATTAAATAGCATATCAGCAAGTAGGCCTAAACAATAAAGTATACATAGCATACGATGAGATCCAGATAATACCATATAATTCTTTGTATATCTAACTTTACACCACCAAATTTGAAATGGATATCACAAACAAAATGCATTTACTAAACTTCATACAGATAAACTGTCTATGGTTCAAGAGGAATTCTCAACGTGACCTGATTATATTTGTTCATTAAACGGAGACACAATTAGCATTGTTTAATATGTATTTGAAAATATTTAATAGATT